>SNQN01000206.1:0-55146 GCA_008642245.1 Bassia scoparia | reverse complement strand
TTATACAAGTGTGATTGAATATATATACATAAGAGACATGAAAAACAAAGGTTAGTAAGCATAATAATATGTATATGTGTCTCCCTCACCTTGTCACTGCAAACAATCAAATTGTTAGAACAAAACTCAAAGGAATCGCCTTTCGATTGAATTGCTAATTGAGACAAACAAACGCGTTAGTATTGACAAATATGTATAAAAATGAAAACCAAAAAAACATGGAATAATGAAAATATTAAGAAAACTACATATTTACATGAAACCATTAACAAGTGAGTTTCTACATTGCTTTAATTGAATTAAAACTCAAAATAATGGTTAATCAAATTTAAAGAGACAAAAGGAATTGAAAAAGAGTGAAAGAAAGGTTTTTGGTGAGTAATCTCAGATTTATACCCTTATTTCGCTTGTTGATTCGAAGAGAATCGATGCTTTGAATTGAAATCGGATGTGTTTTGAGTGTTTTGAGAGTGTATAGATGTGTCTCTGACTGTGTGAAGTGTATTGAAAGTCGTGTCAAGTGAAGGTGTCAGAGCGTGAATTGTGCGTATGAAGTCGTGTCTCGAACTGAGCAAGGCAGGGAGTATTTATAGGCACGAGGCAAAAACGAGGCCAGAAACCCTGCGTATATACGCTGAGGATGAGCGTATATACGCAGGTGAGGAGCGATATACGCTCATCCTAGCGTATATACGCAGCTCAATTTCCAAAAAGTTTTGGCAACTTCGTATAGCAAGGTTGAGCGTATATACGCTTCAAATGGAGCGTATATACGCTCATCAGGAGCGTATATCGCTCCATTCAGCGTATATACGCTCATGGTCGTGTATATATTTTCCAAAACCTCGAATATTTTGATTTCCTCGATTTTATTCGTGATTTCCCTTGATTCGACGCACCTAGAACACCCTTGCTTTCCAAGCAAGGATTTCTAGAATGTTCTAGAAGGTTCCACGTATTTCCGGAGTATTTTTCTAATTATTCACGTATTTTCTGCGTATTCTGCGTATTTAAACGTTGCAAAATTCATAGAAAATCATAGAAAATCAGAAAAATAATTTAAAATATTGCGGATTCAGAAAAATGTGACGCACATGATGAAAATCAAAAAGCACGAGAATCGCCAGCTTAACTCGTTTGAAAACCTTTGAAAAACTTTGAGTTATCGAGAAAACCGAAGGAAAATATGTTTGCCCTGTAAGTGACCTCTTTGCACTCAATAATTCCGAGTACGACCTCACGTATTTCCAACTTTCGTGAGTTCAAAGCATCTTTTCCGAGTCGAAACAAACGCGAGACGCGGTATATTTCATCACGGATTACTCATTTGGGGAGACACATTTTCAGGTGTCTACAGATATACTGACCAATTATTGTGAAAAGCTAAGGCCAAGATACATCTGAAAGTTGCCATTTTGATGATTGGAGAAAAAGTTTCATCAAAGTCCACACCTGCTTTTTTTGTATACCCTTTTGCCACTAATCGAGCCATATACCTCTCAATTTCACCATTGGACCTCAATTTGACCTTTTAAACCCATTTACACTTCACTGTTTTCTTCCCTTAGGGCAAAGAAACAACCTCCCATGTGTTATTCTACTGTAACACTTGTATTTCCTATTGCATAGCTTCAACCCAATGTGGATTGCAAACAGCTTCTTCATAAGTATCAGGTTCTTTAATATCTGTCAATTGTTGCATGCTCARGTCACAATAGTAGTCATTAAGATAAGAAGGTTGTTTTTTGAGTCTGGTGGATTGCCTTGTTTGTAAGGGGGAAGGTTGGTTGGAAGGGGGAGGGGTAGGGTTAGTTTTTGTAAGATCAATAATAGCTGCACGATCTGTATGGATATCATTGTGAGTGGGATCTTTGAGGTGTATGGAAAACATCAGGTATGTCTACAAAAGATAAAGGTTGTAAATTGGAGCTAGCTGGCAGGTAGATATGAGAATCCAGTGTAATAGGAAGTTGGTGATGAAAAGGAAAGTGTGTTTCATGGAAAATAACATCCCCAGACACATGGATTTTCCTTGTTTTAATATCCAAAACCTTATAACCTTTTTTACCTACTCCTTACCCCAAAAAAAACACAGGGAACACTTTTGGGTTCAAACTTGGCCATGTTTTGTTTCTGTGTGCTAACATAACATAGGCAACCAAAAGTTCTCATGAAAGAAAAATCAGGTAGCTTGTTATACATGACTTGGTAGTGACTTTTGTATTTCAAAGGTCTCAAAGGCATTATGTTAATGGAGTAAGTAGCACAAAGAAGGAAATCCCCCCAATACATAATACGAAGCTCATCTTCAAAGAATAAGGCTGATGACAAGGTTGTTGATACATGAAATCGWATCAAAAAAAATTTCCTTAACAACAAGTCGACTAGGGCTTTAAATTCGTGAGGAGTCTCACTTGCTTCAATCGACACCGCCGCAAACTCCCCATCACACTAATTCCTCTCGTGGGAGCTCCTCTCGTTGCGGTGGTTTGAATTCTGGCAAAGGCCTCAAAGGTAAGAGGGGCGCCGACCACAACTATAACCTACAGCAGCAACAGCGTGGGCGTGGTAACCAATAGCAGCAGTAGCGTGGGCATTCTGCTGCATCACCACAGCACACGTACGGCCAGCATGCTAGCATGCTTCATGGCAATTTGCTTCTCCTCCGTGGGCTTATTGGCCTCACAATTGGGCAACCCACCATGCCCATATCCTTCTTAAGGGCCCAGCCCAACATCCTGGGCTCCTGCTAGAACTATGCTGCTTCTCACCAGCTCGATCTTTCTGGGCCTCACCCAAAATAGGCTTATAACGTTTCTGACCCGTCTACTGTTGTAGAACCTTAATTGCCCACTAATATTAAGCAAGCAATGTATACGATGTCGGTTATTGATCCCGTGTACTATAAGGACACAGGTGCAACGTCTCATTCTCATATGACCAATGCTGAAGGTAATTTATCTTCTTATTTAAGTTTGAGCAAACATATTAATAATTTTGTTATTGTTGGCGATGGTAGCAACGTTCCAATTAAGGGTTATGGTCATACTTCTCTTCCCAAACACAATCTTCAACTAAATAATGTTCTTCATGTTTCCAAATTAGTCAAAAATCTTATTTCTAGTCGCAAATTCACAACTGATAATAATGTCTCAATTGAGTTTGATCCTTTTGGGTTTTTTGTGAAGGATTTGCATACGGGGAGCGGTCTAGTACAGTGAGGTGTAATAACAGTGGTGATCTATATCCTTTCTCCATTAACTCTCAAGCCATTCTGTCTTCTTTCCCGTCTGCTTTTGCAGTTGTCTCTCCTATTTTTTGGCACTCATGATTGGGTCATCTCGGGAATAATGTTTTACATTCTTTGCGTAGTAGTCAATTCATTGATTGTAATAAAGTTTCTCCTAATGTTTATCACTCTTGCCCCTTGGGTAAATTAATAAAATCACCTTTTTATGATTCTATGTCTTCTAGTACTATGCCTTTCGATATTATTCATAGTGATCTATGGACATCCCTAGTTTTGAGCTCTCAAGGTCATAAATATTACGTTCTCTTTCTAGATGATTATACAAATTTTTTGTGGACATTTCCCATCTCTACCAAGTCCTAAGTATTTGATCTTTTTCTTTAAATTAAAACGTATATTAAAACTCAATTTGAACGCAAAATCAAAGCCTTCCAATGTGACAACAGTCATGAATTTGATAACAACTCTTTCACGAATTTTTGTCACAAACATGGCATGGTTTTCCGTTTCTCTTATCCTCACACCTCTCAACAAATGGCAAAGTCGAACGTAAGATTAAGACGATTAATAATATTATTTGAACTCTTTTATGTCATGCCTTTATGCTCCCTTCTTTTTGACATCATACTCTAGCAATGGCTACTTATCTTCACAATCTTTTGCCTACAAAATTGCTCAACTACAATTCTCTAAATCAAATTTTGTACCACCGAACTCCCGACTATGCACATCTTTGTGTTTTTGGATGCTTGTGTTTTCTACTTTTCCCTTCTTCCAAAATTCACAAGCTTTAAGCACGCTCGACTCCGTGTGTTTTCCTTGGGTATCCTTCTAATCATCGGGGTTACAAGTGTTATGATATGTCGAGCAATAAAATAATAATTGCTAGGCATGTTTGGTTTGATGAGTCGGTGTTTCCGTTTGCAAAAGTTCATTCTCCATCTCTTGATTCTTATGATATTCAAGGCCATTTTGATTCAATTCTCAAAAATCCTATTATGAAACAAACACTCAGTCCACATATTGCCCAAACACCTCAGTCTATTGGAAACCTAGCGCCCAGTGAGCCTCCTTCTCCCCATTCTGACTTACACGTTGGAAACCAAGCGGACATTGGGTTGTCCTTATGTGGGCGTGCCTCTCCACGTGGGTCTGCTCCCTCTTTGTCCTGTCCTTCCCTTTCTACTCTCACTCATTCAGCTGGGCGTGCTCACCCTCATGGGCCTTCTTCATCTCAACATCCCCAAACGTCTCCACATGTTACCCAACCATACCAAACTCCTATTCATCACATAACTACTCATAGTAAACATGGTATTTGCAAGCCTATTCTAAAATACCATGCACTTCATTCTACTCCCTCCTTATCCCCTATTCCTAAAAATAATCCAATTAATGCTTTACGCGACCCTAATTGGAAGGTTGCTATGCAGGAAGAATATGATGCTCTTATTGAAAATGGTACATGAGAATTGGTCACGGGTCCTAATAATGCTAATGTTATTCGCTCCCTTTGGATATTTCGGTATAAAACGAAATCCGATGGTTCAATTGAGTGGTATAAGGCTCGTTTGGTTAGTGATGGTAAAACTCAACATGAGGGGATTGACTATGATGAGACTTTTAGTCCGATTGTTAAACCGGCTACTATTCCTATGGTTCTAAGCATTGCTCTTTCTAAGTCTTGGTCAATTCATCAATTACATGTTAAAAATGCCTTCTTACATGGTAATTTAAATGAAACTATGTACATGTATCAACCTATGGGGTTGCACAATCCTACTTATCCTAATCATGTTTGTTTTATTCGCAAGTCATTTTATGGTCTGAAACACGCACCTCGGGCTTGGTATCAACGATTTGTTGATTTTGTGGCTGCCATTGGTTTCACACACAGTAAGACGGATGCTTCACTTTTCATTTATCACCAGGGTAACGCAACTGCATACCTTCTTCTCTATGTTGATGATATTATCCTCACTGCTTCTTCTTAGTCTCTGCGACAACATATTATCTCCCGACTCAGTTTCGAATTTTCTATGAATGACTTGGGAGCACTTAGTTGCAATTTCTCGGCATCCTAATGGGTTATTTCTCTTTCAACAAAACTATGCCAAAGATATCATCCAACGGGATGACATATCTAATTGTAAACCCTTCACTATTGTAGTTGACTCCAAAGGTAAGTTAACCGCTAGTGATTGTACACCTTGTGCTGATCCCACCTTAGCTTGTACCGTCTATTATGTGGGGCATTTCAATACTTGATGTTTACTTGTCCGAATATATCTTATGTTGTTCAACAAGTCTGCTTGTTTATGCATGCTCCTATGACTTTGTACATTAATGTTTTGAAGCGTATTATTCGATATCTTCAAGGTACTTTTGGTTCTGGCTTGCATTTATATAAGTCCTCCGTGTCTTCTCTTGTCTCAAACATGGATGCTGATTGGGGTGGATGTCCTTACACTCGTTGTTCTACTTCGGGGTACTGTATTTTCCTGGGGGTAAATTTGATTTCCTAGTCTTCTATACGACAGTCTCTATGTCAAAATCGAGTACTGAAGTAGAGTATCGCGGAGTTGCTAATGTTGTCTCCGAATCTTACTGGATTCGGAATCTCTTGCTAGAGCTCTGGTGTCCTATTGCCAAGGCTACCTTGGTCTATTATGACAATGTTAGTACGTACTATCTCTCTAGTAATCATGTTCAACATCAACGCACTAAGCACATAGAAATGGACATTCCTATCGTCCGCGAGAAGGTTCAACCAGGTGAGGTTCATGTTTTTCATATTCATTCTCAGTCCCAGATCGCTGATATTTTCACCAAGAGTCTCCCTCGACTTTTGTTTGAAGATTTTCGGACCAGTCTCAACGTTTGGGAACCTCCCGTTTCAACTGCGGGGGTGTGATAGAATATGTAAATATTCTATATATGAAAATAATTCATTTTGTAATTATTTTATATGATTTTTAAATTATCTTAGCTTCCTAGTCTAACCTAGATTAGTTTGTATATATAAACTTATGTTGGTTAATGAGAAAGTACGACAAATAATTCTTTCATCCCCCAAAAAAAGATTAAATTTGTGATGAAAACATCATAATTAGGTTTAAATAGAAACGAATTAAGTTAATATGAGGGAAAAGAAAGTGTTATTTTAGGAGAGAATTTGGGTTACAGTGAGACCACCAAACAAATTAGGCAAATTAGGTTGTGATTTTCAATGTTTTTGCTAAAAATGGGTAGTTATTTTAAGACAATTAAAATAAAGTAGTTGTTCTCTTTTAATCTTGTAATTGTCAGTAATTTTTCCTAAAATCTCAGCTAAAACTATAATTACAGGTTATCTACTAATCTAAGAATGAAAATGTTGAAACTATGCTAAACTAACACCCCGTTTGGTTATTGGGACTAAATGTATGGTGGGAATGAGAATGAATTATTATTGTAATTTTAATAGGGAAAAACTCTTAAAATCACTATGGGGAATGAATTCGCTCACAACTTCATCTCTATGGTACACAATCTTATATTACATCAAACTTATGCTTTTCTCTCCATGGAGGCACAGATTCTTAGCAATTTCATTACCTCTCATTACCAATTGTGGGAGTGGTATTGAGTGAAAATAAAAATTTAAGAAGAAATTTGGACTTTTTGGGATGAAATTTAATTACCAAGGGAATAAACATGATACTTCTTCACAAATTTACATACAAATTCATTTTCATTGCCACCCCATTTACTACCAACAACCAAACGTGCCGTAAAGGTTACGTTGGTGGCTTCGTGCAATGTGTGATATGTGATGGTGCACTACAAAGATGAAGGAATGAACATATTTAAGTGCACTTACAATGCACCACCACATGCTGGACCAATTGCTTTGGCAAGGGACATCGCTGTCATCGATATGCCATTAGCAGCTCCTCTTTGATCTTGATCCTAGTTTTGTAACCATGGATTATCTCAATCAAGTTCATAAAGTAATCTTTACAAAGTAAATTCATACAAATAAGCAATATAACATTAGAAACGAGTTCAATTAGAGGGTCAAGAAATATTACCACTGCTCTATTTTGTATGATATATAGGCTTGTCACAATGCATACCTGCTCATAGAACATTGCCCAAAAATACAAGAGGAAATTAGATTTCTTGCTCATGTTTTGACAATTTAACATAACATACAAAATCAAAATGTTCATGTATTAAGGTAGCACTTGATTATATAATGTCTTGTCTCAAATTTATTAATAGAACCGATTTGGAGCTTAAACTCAAAATTTATATTACTAAAAAGATAGAATCGTTGAGATAAATTGAGCGAGAGAGAGAGAGAGGGAGAGAGAGTGAGTGAGAGAGTGAAATTTCGTGACTATCCTAGCCACCCGAACAACCACGATCTCCACCAAGTCACACAATCCTAAGCCAACCCTCCACCACAGCTACTCTGCACTCTTCTCCTCCACCTTTGACCCAACCAGTTTCCATGGAAGTTAACCCCCCCCCCCCCCTCTCCCCACTCAGAAACCCACCTTCTCTTTTAAGGATGTTTTTACCCTGCAATCTGCCCTTACTCCTAATACACAAATTTAACCTTTTATTACACAGCCCACCACCAAAGCTATCAACCTAACCCTTTCCTCAGCCCAACTTCAAACCATCCACCTTCCTTGGAGAAATTCAGTTATCATTAATGTTATTGGAAAATCCTTTTCCACTGATTTCCTTAGCTCCTTTCTCAAGAAATTATGGAGATTGTTGAAACCAACTACTCTTATCTGTTTGGGTAAAGGTTTCTACACGACGCCTCTTGAGAAAGAGGGAGAAAAGGACAGAATCATCTGCGACGAACCATGGTTAATTAGTGGATACCTCCTTTATACACAACCATGGACCCCCAATTTCCAAGAAATGGATGGCAATGTTAAGGAAAAATCGATTTGGATTGATATCCCATAGTTATCCATTGAATATTATTGGATCAACATTCTTAAGAGCTTGGGTAACGCCATCAGAACCTAAGTCAAAGCAGATATCTCAGGTGCACAGAGGAATAGAGCAGCGTATGCGTTTTTATGCAGCCTTGTAATGAAGGGGAAAGAGATCCTAGAAACTCTAAACCTCGGCAATCATCTAGTCAACGATGACACACCTAAACAGTTAGGAAAGAATGGGAAGCCTCCTAAGCAGAAGGTAGACAATGAGAGCCCTTAGGAGAAAGATAGCCATAGTGAAGAGGAGGAGGGCGAATGGATGGTGGTGGGTAAGAAGAACAAAATAAAGAAACCACCACCGACCATGACCTCAGTTCAATCAGGTATGGTTTGGTGGCAAATTATCATTTCGAGTAAGAGTACTGTATAATATTCAATTTCAAATTCAAATGAACATCTTGGGAACCAAACCGGGATTGTCAAACTAGTTGGATTAGAAATGAACCAAGGACTAGTGGATAAGAATCCACGTGTTAGTAGCTTATGCCGACTATCAGATTGCGACTTATCCTCTTCTTTCATTACCCTCCAACTAACCCAAAATCATCCCACATCATTCACTTTCACAACGACCCCATTAATGCAAACAAAAAAAAAACACCCACAAAAATCATCCTCTTAAAACACCCATGTCGGGAATAGATTATATTACCCAAACTAAGAGTCAACCATATCCCTCCCTCCAAAACACCCTCCCACACACATCAGAGTCATTCACACAAGGGAGGATGAGATTGTTTTAAAACTTCAAACTCAAAAATGGATCCTCCCAGAAATTCACGTCAATCAAATGAAATTCTTTGTGATTAATAGTCGAGGAAAGCCAAAGAGAGTGTCTAACCTAGTGATTTAGAGAATACTTCGAGACCTCAAGTCATTACCACTTAAATTGCAGAACTTGTTCATGGAATGGCCTCCATCGAAAATATCATCGGAAAACCCCAGTCCCTGCGCCCAACACACCTTCCGGATCTATTAGACATCAAGTGGATGTCAAATCAGAACCCAACAATTCTCATGTAGTTTCTTCAGAAAAACCCAAATCTTCGTAACATCGAAGGCATCATTCCATCGGAGCTTGCTTTGAAGAGTGACCCAACACCTATTTTAGATCCATTGAGAGATATTTGTCTGTTGACCTCTCTAAACCTCTCACTTCTGATGGAGAGATGGTCAAACAGAGTCAAGGTGGTAACAACTGCTTTCCAATGGGAGCAGGTGATGTTCACTATAGCTTGGAGAGACAAAATGATAGCGAATAACAAGACTATTTCGGTTCAGTGGAGCTGCCACGATAGGGAACTATTCAGCCCTATGCTCGGCCACAAAATCAATATGGAATCGATGGCACACTAGGTGGCACGAGAGGAGCTTCTGACCACACCGGTAGTACCCAAAAACATGACTAGCATTGCATGGAATTGCAGGGGCCTTGCTCGGTCATCCTTTAAGAGAGACTTCTACCACCTTTTGGAAGTCCATAAACCAGACATTGCAATCCTTACTATCCTTACTGAATTAACAATGGGGAAAGAGAACTGTGGGGATATCTTGAAGGGTATGCCTTATGATAGCTTTGACTTGGTGGAGCCTGTTGGTTTCTCCGGTGTATTATTGTGCTTTGGGATTCTACTAATATTTCATTCTCTACTATTAAGAAGACATCCTAATGCATGGTACTATCTTCTTCTTTCTCCTTTTATATCTCGGTTGTGTATGAAAGTCCCAAATTTAGGTTTAGAAAGATTTTATGGAATGAGTTAGAAGTCTTTGCGAATTCTATTGTAGGACCTTGGGTGGTTTTGGGGGATTTTAATGATATAATCTCCTCGTCTGAAAAATTTAGGGGGAAAGCTCCTAATCATTTCAAAATGAAATCTTATATATCTTGCATGTTCAATTGTAATCTTATGGATGTTGCCTTCATAGGACAAAAATACACCTTATCAAATAAAAGGAAACGCAACCCAATTTTTGAGAGGCTAGACCGAGCCTGGTATATGCTGACTAGTAGAATGCTTTCCCACAAACAAATTTGACCCACCACCCTAGATTCAATTCTGATCATTGCCCTATTCTCCTGAGACATACTCACAGCCCTATGAACTTCATTAATAAATCCTTCAAATGTGAGTTGTCTTAGGATGATGGACCCCTCTTTCAATGACTTACTTATCCAGGAATGGCCTCTTGTTCCCCCAAATCTTTCCTTTCCAAACAAGTTCCTCCATCTGCAGGATCCTAACCTAGGTTGATACTATTTTTTGGTTCCATCTGAAAAAACAAAAGAAACTATTGTACAGGTTAGCTGGAGTTCAGAAAGCCCTTTGTGAGCACCCTAACTCTACCTATTTGTTTGATCTTAACCAGGAACTGAACTCTCGTTTGTAGGAGGTGTTTAAGCAAGAAGAGGAACACTGGAAAATTAGATCTAGAGTCGATTGGTTACAAAATGGGGATAGGAATTCAAGTTTCTTCCACAAAATTGTTCTCATCAGAAGGAAAAGAAATAGATTTGACCAACTTAGCAACACTGTGGGGGAGGTAATCTCTGACCCAATTGAGCTGGAATCTCTCACATTAATTACTAGCTTCTTTCACTATCTCTTTACCGCTAATAAATTTTCTGTTCTCCTACTCTTTGAGTCACCACTCCCCCCCTCTCCATTTCCATCCATTTCAGTCCGTATCCTCTGAAATCAAATCATCTCTCTTTAGTATGGGTGCCTTGAAGGCCCCGGGGCCAAATGGGTACCATGCTATGTTTTTCCAAAAGAACTTTGACCTGTTAGGACACGACCTATGTAGTTACATTTCCCATATCTTTAATACCATTTATAAAGTGCTGAGTAAAATTATTGTGGCTAGACTTAAACCCCTTCTCAATGACCTTATCTCTCCAAACTAAGGAGCCTTTGTGTCACATAGGGGGACATATACTAACTTTATAATGGCTACTGAAATCTTACATTCTATAAGTAGAAGGAAAGGGAAGAGAGGTTGATTTGCCTTTAAAATTGATCTAGAATAAGCATATGATAAACTAGAAAGGGATTTCATTAAGAGTTGCCTCATTGGCCTAAACTTTCCGCTTGAGTCATTTGATTTGATTATGAATTGTATCACCTCCACCTCTACCTCTGTCCTAATTAATGGAAAGCCTTCTTCACCCTTCCTTCCATCTAGAGGTACCAGACAAGGGGACCCTTTGTCTCCTTACATCTTCATTCTTTGTATGGAATGGCTTTCCAAACTTATTCACCAAGAGTGTGAGGAAGGCAACTAGACCCCCTTACGAATTGGCAGGAATGCAACCTCTATTTCCCACCTCCTTTTTGCATATGACCTCATCCTGTTTAGGGAGGCAAATGAGAGTAACTTGCAGACCATGGCAGCCACCTTAGCTTTGTTTGGTCGTTAGGTTTCAAGGCAAACCATACATTTGCGAAAACGTAACCTAGTTTTCTCTARGAATATAGAGTAGGGGATTTTTAGGAAATTTGAGCACCACCTAGGATGTTCTTTAACAACTGAATTAGGCATGTACCTTCGGTATCCCCTTACCTACAAGAGACCCTCCAAATAACAGTTGAGTTACATTGTTAATAAAATTAGATTGAAGTTGAGCCTTTGGAATTGAAGTCGGACTATCTCTCTGAGGCAGGTAAGATATGTTTGATTAATTCAAAAATAAACTCCATTCCAGTGTATTACAGGCATTGCATTCCACTCCATCAGACTACAATCTCGGAGATCAACTCCATTGCCAACTCCTTTTTATGGAAAAATAGCTCCACAAATAAAGGCTTGAGTCTTATTGTTTCCTGGAATGAGGTTTGTAGACCAAAGAGTGTAGGTGGCCTTGGAATTAGAAATTTGGAGTTAACTCAAAATTCCTTATGTGTCAAACTCTATTGGAAGCTCACCTCCTCCTCTGATAATCTAGCTTCCAATATAATAGCCTCCAAATACGTTTTTAACGTAGATTTATCTTTTTCTTTCAAAAAAGGCTCATATATTTGGATGTATTTATCCAAGGGTTGAAAAGTTTTCACTGACTCCTGCACTTGGGTAATAGGGAGAGGTAAATTAGTGTCAGTTTGGGAGGATAAGTGGTATCACACAAAACCACTTGGTGAGATTATTGAAGGCCCTTTGCACCCCAATATGTTTCAACTTAAGGTTTCTAACCTCATCCATAATGGTACTTGGGACCTTTCACCCATCACTTTTCCTCTCTCGTAGGACATTAAGATGTCAATTCTTACTACTCCCCTTGCTCCCTTCTCTAAACCTCACTGACAAGCACATCTGCTCCTTTAATTTGTTCACAGAGATAAATTCAGTTCAAAAAAGGTTTATGAGTCTTTCTTTTCAAGTCTCTCTCCTACAGGAAAAGCTTGGAAATGTGCCTGACAATTACCCACACTTCCAAAGATAAGAGTCTTTTTCTGGCAAATCCTAAAAATAAACTTCCCACTAACCAACTTCTTACCTATAAAAGAATTTTTTGGCCATGGAATATCTTGTTTCCTTCTTGCTGTGGAACAATTGGAAAACGAGGAATGCCTAGATCTTTAAGAAACAAAACATCACAGTTGACACTTACCTCACTCAAGCCCACAAACCTGCCTCTGAATTTTTTATTATCACTGTAAAACACATGCCCACAATAATATTCTACCAGTTCAGCAACTTCAGTCTTGGTCCCCCCCCCCCCCCCCCCGCTTTTGGGTCTGTGAAGTTAAATGTGGCCACAACTTGGAAAAGTTGTACCTATGTCAGTATTGCTGTAGGTATTGTAAGGGTAGGAGGGAGTCTGGGCAGCAAGGGCGTGTGAAAAGAACCATGGCAAAAAGTCCATTACCTGTGGAAATTTTGCCATCAAACCGGACTAGAGCTTGCTATTCATCTTAATTTACAAGATGTTATTTGGTCTCGGATTGTAAAATGCAGTGCAGCTTATTTGTAACCATAGTTGTATGTCATCTGAATTGATAAATGTTGTGTTGGAGTGTAGGGTACTGAAGCATCAGCTTTTAAGATCTTTGATTCAATTCGTTTCAGAGGTGTCACAACCATCTGGTGGATTTCTTTGTTAAGAAGGAGTAATTTAGTAGTTCAAATTATTGTACATTTTTTTAATCAACGTCCGAATTGTTCTTGGAGTCTATATCAAGCAGAACTTCAAGGACTCTTTCTATTTTGATGTCTAATAATTTGGTTGTAAACTAACACTTTCAGTTGTGAGGCTGCCTTCCTCACTTTTTAGCTATAGTTATATTTTATTGCCCTTTTTAACAAAAGAAAGGGAAATTCTATATGGTGACATCGATTTTGCCCTTATCTATGTGGTGACATACTAATTTTTTGCGTTTTATGTATTGGCATTCAAGTTTTGCAAATTCTACGCTATGTACTCGACTTTTATTTTTCCTACATGGTGCAAACCTAAGCTAACATAAGCTTAATCATTTCACCCACTCACCCTACCAACCTAACCAGCCACCCAGCCACCCCACCTCACCCCTCTCTCCTCCCAAAAGCCTCCAACACCACCAGAACGCATCAGCTTTTCACCACCATCACAACAACTTCCCCCCCCCCCCCAAAAAAAAAAAAATTACGTCGCAACAGCCCCCTTCCCCAAATCGCGTCACAACAGCCCCCCTTCTCCTAATTGAAAACCATAATTTTAAAATTGAATTGGGAAATCAAATTGGGAAATTGGGGGAGGCTAGTGGTTAATCGCTCGTGGTTAGTGCTTTGGTGCGGCGCGTTTGGGAGGTGAGAGAGGGCAGGTTTTGGTCGTGGGTCGTGGGTGGTGAAGGAGGAGAAAAAGGTTTTCGTGCGTGGTGGGGTGGGAGCTAGGGGTGCAAATTGGATGGACTGATTGGACTTTGTCAGTCCAAATCCAATCCAAAATAATTGGACTTGATTTTTTGAGTCCGAGTCCGATCCAGTCCGATCCGGATAAATTTTCTAAAGTCCAAATCCAATCCAATCCGATCCAATTTTCAACGATCTTTTGTTTTCTACTTTTTATGCAATTAAATGTATATTATACTTGCTAACATATATAATACTAAAATAAAGTCATAATAAAAAAAAGGCAAACATGCCTAAAAAGCATTACATTTGAAGTACCATATAACATCACAAAATAGTTAATTAAAAATAAACAAGACTAGATTGTTCAATGTTATCATTAGAAAAGGCAATAAGGGAATAAGGGTTTTACTAGAATTTTTAAGAGTTATGGTCTTTATGGGCTTGAATTTACAAAGCCCATTTCTATGAGATTTTAGTGTTAACTTTTAGTACATAAAAATAATTATATAAAATTAATATATATATATATATACTATATATATGTAATAATATATATATAATATAATATATATGTATTATATATTATATGTTATATATATATATATATATATATATATAATATATATATATATATATATATAATATATATATTATAGACACGTATATATATAATAATGTATATAATTTGGACTTATTTGGATTTTTGGACTCCAAAGAGTTGAGTCCAAGTCCAGTCCGAAAAAAATTGGATTTTGAAATTTGAGTCCGAGTCCGATCCGATGAGCGTAAAAGTCCAATCCAGTCCGACAATTTAGACTGGATTGGATTGGACTTTGGACTTTTCAAAACTAATTTGCACCCCTAGTGGGAGCTGCTATGGCGGCATGTTTGGGAGGTAAGGGAGGAGAAAGAGGCGAGATAGAAGGTGCGGTGGTACGGTAGTGGAGGAGTTCTGATCCTGTGCGACGGTGGTGGGGTGGTTGGGTGGGTTGGTGGGTGAATTGGTTAAACATAGGTTAGTTTAGGTTTGCCACCATATAGAAAAATAAAACTCGAGGCCATAGCGTGGAATTTTCAAAACCTCGATATCATAGCGTAGAATGTAAAATTTTAGTATGCCACCACGTAGATTAGGGCAAAACTCGATGCTACCATATAGAATTTCCCAACAAAACAAAAAAAAAACAACCCAAAATTTGTTCTTCACTTACCGAAAAACAGTTCTTGATTAATGAGGCTGCATTCAACAAAATTTGAAGGCTTAGTCCTGATAATAATGTCATGAACGGGTAGCTTTGTAATAGAGGTATTGACAGAGCCTGGAAGAACAAGAAGATTGCAAATTGTAATGTAGTTCTTGTACGTATTTTAATATAAAACTAACAACATAACTTAGTAATGAAAAATAACAAGCTAAGATTAATAAAACCATACCCCTGAAATCCGAGTTGCCAGAACTGGGCCTAAGAGCTTGTTAATGTGTGGATAAAGCATGAGTTGATAGACCAACAAACCAAAGCCTGAACATTACGAAATTGGCAATTGTATTAGGTTTAGTTGTTAAAATCATCCTAAGTTTGGGACGTATTCCACTATTATATTAGTTTTCATATTTTTGTGCCCGAGTTCGTATGGTGTCTTTCCTAATTGTGCGCTTTCAACGCATGGAAAACCTTGTCACCGGATTATATTGGGTGTCGACGAAAACCCTTTACTTAAAATTGGATGCTAAACAATCTTGTATTCATGTTGCACGTACTTTCATTTTTATTTTATGAAACTACTTCTTAAGTCATTAAAAGTTGGCCGTACTATGCTATAATTTAATACAATAATTGATGATAAGATGTTTGAACTCACCTGAGATAGATAGTACAACGCCGACCTCTTCTGTTGAATAGCTCAATCCCCCTAATGTTCTTGGACTCACTGCCCATAGTGAAAATATCTGGACACAAATAAGGTTTGTTTTCCTATTTTAGGTTGTTTCTCACAAAAAATTACCTAGGTTAGGTAGTTTTGTACAAAATTTCCGTGAATTTATTACCAGTTATTACTCCCTTTGTTCTCTTTTGTTTTTCTAGTTTTATTGAAAATCCGTTCTTAAAATAAGGTTACATTGGTCGTCAAGCGAACGTTGTAATCATACATATTTGATTTGTGCAACAAGAAAGAATGAAATACTTCCTCCGTAACGTAAAAATTGCAATAAAACTTTTTGCACGCATTTTGAAGAATATATTTAATGTAATAGTGTAAATGAACAAATTAATAAAAATATTTTCATTAGTAGTAAAGATAAATCTCATTATTGCTTGTATTAAAATTTCTTGGATTAATTTAGTTGTTTACATCCTTAAAGTTCTACCTTAAAATGCCTAAAAATTACATTGTTGCAATTATYTCTATCACATAAGGGAAGGGAGGAGGGATGGTGTCCCCTTATAAAATGTCAAATTTACCCTTAATGAAATCTAAAAAGTTTTACAGTTATGTCTAATTGTCTATTATTCTTTTCTCACATCAATATAATAGAGGAAACTAACTATATACATTTTGTGACTTATTTAGAACAATGAGCAATTAATTTAAATAGATTTAAAATATGACAATTGAATTCTCTCATTTTAAATTAACTAAATGAATTTGAAATAAATGAGGTAATTCTTAATATGTGGGTAGCATGCATATCAATAGTTATGTTAATACAGGCTATTTCATTTGAATCAAAAAAGTTTATTCGAATACACATACACTACAATTCAATTTGCTATAGCTATATGCTGGACTTTTGCTCATCGTAGTATCCTTTTCATGAAAGGGTACTCAAAATTATTATTATTATTATTATTATTATTATTATTATTACTATTATTATTATTGTTGTTGTTATTATTATTGTTCTTTGTTACGTCTTAAATTAATTTTACCTAAAAAAACTTAAAGTTTAATACAATTTTTAATACAATTCACTCGCTATAAAACAAGTCCAACTTTGAACATATTGGACATCACACAACCATTAAATTTTTTCATCATGATTCACATTTTTAACCTCATAAATAAAAATTAGCAATAATGCATTATCATGTACATCAATATATTATTTATCAGTTGTAAATTACTCTCTTAAATTATTTACCAACAATTTAATTATCGGAGTAGAAAATTTAAGATGAAAGTTGCGACACGTATCGCATGTCCAAAAAACTAGTTACGTTATAGAAGAAGTACTCCCTACGTACGTATCGTAATAAATTCAACAATTTTTCATTTTTGGGTGTAATACAAAACTTTCAACATTTGTGCAACTTTCCTCATTTGGTAAATTTTAATGGCAAAATTATCATATTACCCCCCTTTAATCATCTAGGAGTAATATAAAACAAATTTTCATGATATTGGAAAAGGTGGTCTTAATTGCTTATCAACTTTTTTGTCTTTTTCTACCAATTTTTTTCCCTCCATTTTCTTGAAGACCACTGCTCTAATTCCTTTTTTAATCTACCATTAGTTTATTTAGCAAAAATAAAACAAATTAAAAAGTTATAATTGTTGAATTTATTAGGTTGCGAAGGGAGTAATTTGATTGAGGTGGAGACCAAATTAAAGGTTGTTAGTTATTAAGACAGGCAATTTTGGRGGATGAGAAAATCATATCTTACTTACCTCAGAATAAGCCATTTCATAAAGTGAGAAGATACAATACACACTAATAGAGGACATCAAAGGCCAGTTTTTGTATAAGCTTTTTCTTTCTTCAATTAATTTGCCACTACTCTTGTCATTTGTCTTCGTTGCAATTTCCATGTCTTTACATGAAGCATTTGTTTTGTGCATGTGTAATGATTCCTGTAATACATAGAAATAATGACACAATTTAATTCTCAAGCCGATAATGAATTTATGGTTACTAGGATAGATATTGTCAATCGCACTTAAGCGGTGGAAGTCTTCTTCTCAAGGCAATATAGTAACGATAAAAACCATATAAAGATGACATTTAATTTCTTTCAATATGAGATTTATCACAACGATAAATAAATACGTACTCTACTCTCTATTTATATTTTAAAATAAATCTACGGCCTAAAAGACTCACCGGAATCCAACACGCTCCAAGGCTTACAAATGCGGCCAAAACTGATATGATAAGGCACGGCAATAAGTATGGAAATCTGTAGTCCATAAAAAAGTTTCAGGAAAAAAATATTTGAATTAAAAGAAATACGATCAAATGATTAAATAGGTATAAAAATAAATACATCCTTTGACCACTTGAGTATTGCAAATGTCGTATGTGCTAATTTTTATACACAAGTGGTCAAAGGATGTATTTTTTTTATACCTATTTGGTCATTTGGCCAAAGAAATACATAAACTTTGGAAGTGAATTCATAGTCAAGCAATTTACAATTGAACACTAACCTCCCAAATAATGATTCTTGAGATATTATATGAGGGTATTTTTCTGCAGGCTTAAGAACAAACATAATTTTCTTATTATTATCAGTAGATTATATTGAAAGCCAATTGTTTTCATCAGCCAAATAATGAATAGGATGTCATCAAGTAATTAACAATAATTGAACCATCATCCCTATATAGCAACAGCAACAACATAATCATAATCCCAGAATGATTAGAGGTCGACTAAACATCCATCAATCTGTGAAAAATCGCATAAACCATCAACATCAACCAGATATAGCACTCTTTCCCAAAACTAGCAAAAAAAAAAAAAAAATTATAGCTCTAGCATACCATTTTGTAACTAAAACTTCCTACGTTGTTTAAAAATTGTCTTAATTTCCTTTTATGTAAATTTTACAATAATTGTCTCAATCACTTTGCTTCTTTTTCAATTTTGGAATGGGAGCACAATTAAAATACTCATTCTCTACACCTATTTTATTAACATATTCATTAATACACTTATTATTTTAATATTTTTATCTTTTTTTTATCTCCACCTAAACACCTCATCACTTTACCAAATTTATCTCGATTTCTAAAAAAAACAAAGTGAGACAGTTTTTAAGAAACAGATGAAGTAGTTCTTATTTGTAAGGATCCATGAGTAGTGTGTTTCATACAACGTCGAATTATTCAAGACAAATTTGTAAAACAACTAAGTTGAATGGGTACGCCGTATACATCAGGGTTTAAATTCATATACTTATAAATCAAGGTGTTGTATACAACATGTAGTTAGGAGCTTACCTGAGCAAGTAAACCTCCGATTGCAGGACCAATAATTAATCCAATGCCCCAAGCTGTAGTGATCTATAAAAAGTAAATTACATTCATTAAGAAATTTTCTCCTCCTCCGTAGTTGGTGCAAAAGGATAATAAGAATTGAACAATGGACGACAATCAAACAATATAATTACCATGGACATGCCTATAGCCTCGTGTTCTGGCCGACAAATCTCAGAAACATACGCCTGTTTACAACGATACACGAAACTTGTAAGAAAATACACAAGCAAATACACAAGCATAAAACTACGAAAAAGAAAAACACCCTTGCTGGCCCAAGCAATCCGCACAAACTCCCTAATAGAAATCTTGCTGAGATTGCCATCCAAAAGTTTACACTAAACCCAAACACTGTGTTGAAGATCACCCTGTAAATGAGCGAGAATGAAATGGTCACAACTCACAACAGTCGATAATATATTTATAATTTATGGCCTGGTTAACTAAAATGTAATTGATACAATGATGAAAGTTATGCATTTAGCTAAATAAATCAAAGTAAAAAAAAAACAAAAAAAACCGTATGTATATTGAGTAACGCACACTGCTAATGTTCCAAATATGATAATAGGCTTTCGCCCATAATGATCAGCAAGTTTCCCCCATAATACAGAAGTCAGCGCCCTTCCCAGCATAAATGAAGCACCTTTTCCATCAAAATAAACACACGTTAAGATTATTTTTTTAAGAAAAAAAAAGTTGAAAAAAGAACACACAGTCGAAGCCTAATAATACTTAGAGGCAAGGACGAGATAGGAATCAATCTTAAACTTTTTTGGATTTGGAAGACAAGCTCCGACCATCTGAGTTATCATTYACTCTCAAAAGCTTAATAATATTTATGTAAAGTGCATTTGTTGTTAAACAAGTACGTGAAGAATCTTTGATTTAAGAATTTATCTTTGATTTATTTACTAAAAAGTTGAAAAAAGAACACACAGTGGAAGCCTAATAATATTTAGAGGCAAGGACGGGATAGGAATCAATCTTAAACTTTTTTTGGATTTGGAAGAGAAGCTCTGACCATCTGAGTTATCATTCACTCTCAAAAGCTTAATAATATTTATGTAATGCATTTGTTGTTAAACAAGTACGTGAAGTATCTTTGATATATATATATATATATATATATATATGTATATATATATATAAATATATATATAGAGTCAGGATCCAATGAAAACCACATGTTATATGAAAACGTGAAAACCAAAATAAATGGCTACATTTTACATTTTAAGGGGTACATACAAGCAGTAAAGGGGTACGCAAGACTTTCAGTTACTGTTGACGAACAGTACACGCGTACCCCTTTAAACCTTAAATGTACCCCAGATTGAAATACAAGTATATACATAGATTAAATCGTGACCGTCCATCTCGAAATCCTACGGTCAAGATTAAAAGTTTTTAGTTTTCACCTAAGGTTTGTGTTTTCACATGATCCTATTCCTATTATATATATATATATATATATATATATATATATATATATATATATATATATATATATATATATATATATATATATATATATATATATATATATATATATATATATAGGGTTAGGATCCAATGAGAAGTACCCTTAAAATGAGAAGTGTGAGAAGCAATCTTGGCCCTTGATTTTTAAGATGGACGGCTAGGATGTGCATAAGTTTTATAGTGAATGTGCACGAATTTTCCATGAATGTGCATTATTTTTATGAATATGCACATTCATGTATAAAAATATGCACATTAATGTATAAAATTATGTACATTCATGTATAAAATTATGCACATTTACTTTTTTGGTGAAATAAATCTTGACCCTTCATTCAAAATCCAACCATCAAGATTGCTTCTCACGTTTCTTAGGTGAGAATTATGAGAACTCTATGTTCTACAATTTTGCTCTTCATATTCTACACATATACTTTTTATGTTCTGCAATTTTACCCTTCATGTTCTACACCTATATTTTTAATGTACTACAATTTCAGTCTTTATGTTCTGCAATTTTAGTCTAATGTTCTATATTTTTACTTTCATAATCTACAATTTTAATCATCATGTTCTACCAATTTAGTTTTCATGCTTTGCAAAATTATAATTCATGTTCCACCCTTTATATGACTTTCTCTCTCCTCCTTGAACCCAACCCAACCCAGCCCAGCCCACACCCTTCCATTGAACCAAACCACCACCACTGTTGAACCCACCTGTCGCCACCACAGCCACTACCCTAGCCCACTCGTACCCACACCCTCACCCCTATGTGACCAACTCCTACGCACCCACCCACACCAACCACCGCACCTGCACCACCTGCCCTCACCCCCACCACTCGCCCTTACTCCTACGCGACCAACTCCCACGCACCCAGCCACCACCAYTCGCGCGTTGAGCCCAACATAGCCCACCGCACCACCACCCTCACCCCACATCTCTCCACCGCATGCCCTCACCCTTAACCCGCACCCACACCCTCACACTCACACTCACCTAGTAAAAACCACCAACCACCGCACGACTATTACCCTCACCCACAGCCTCCATCGTCGCCCCCAATCAGGAAATGGTTATGAATTTCAATTGAGATGGTGGTGATTAGGGTTTGAATTTGAGTTGTAGTGGTGGTTAGTAGGGATTGAATTTGGGGCTTTGTAGCTACGTGCAAGGGAGGACAAGGTACGGCGATGGTTAGGTGAGACAGAGGACAAGGTACGACTGAGATGACAAACGATGGTTGTCGGCTCACGTAGTGGTTTGCGTCGTGGATCGCGTGGTGCGATGGTGGTTCGATCGTGTGGGTCGTCGTCTGGGTTCGCTGGGTCGCGTGTGGTGGTGCTGCGTGCGAGGAGAGTCGGTTGCGGTGGTAGATTGAAGGTGGTCGTGACATGTTGGCGGAGTGGCAGCCATGGTGGTTTGGAGGTGAGGAGAGAGAAAAGGTGAAGGATGAGAGAGGACAGAGAAAAGGTAAGGGATGAGAGGAATGAGAAAGGAAAAGGGAGTTCTAAAATGAATGGCCACGATTATTTTGGGATTATATAGATGGTTGAGATGAGAGTTCTCATATGAACCCAACTCTCTCTCTCTCTCTCTCTCTCTCTCTCTATATATATATATATATATATATATATATATATATATATATATATAATCCAATGAGAAGCACCCTTAAAATGACAAGTGTGAGAAGCAATCATGGTCATTGATTTATAAGATGAACGGTCAAGATTTGCATAAGTTTAGTAATAAATGTGCAAATGTTTGTACATAAATGTGCATATTTTATTGGTTTTTGCACATTCACAGGAAAATTCGTGCACATTTATGTACAAAAATTTGCACATTTACTTTTTTCATGAAATAAATCTTGACCCTCAATTCAAAATCAACGATCAAGATTGCTTCTCACGTTTCTCATTTTAAGGGTGCTTCTCATTTGATTATATATATATATATATATATATATATATATATATATTATATATATATATATATATATATATATAATATATATAATATATATATATTGATCGTTAGATTTTGATAAACGGTCAAGATGTGCATAAATTTAATAGTAAATGTGCATATGTTTTTGGTTTTTGCATATTCATTTTTTTTCTTGAAATAAATCTTGACTCTTAATTCCAAAATCTAACGATCAAGATTGTTTCTCACGCTACTTATTTCAAATGCGCTTCTCATTTGATCCTAAATCTATGTACTACCTCCATTTTTTTAGATGTCCCCCTTCATCTAAAAAAACGGAGGTAGTATATATATATATATATATATATATCCTTCATAAGTTTAGATTGTATCTAAACTGAGAATTTGCCTAAAACATCATCTTAGCTCACCTACAAAACCAGCATAATATCCCACATCTTCCTCTTGCTTTGCAATATCGAAATCTCTTACCTGAAAAATGTACAAACAAAAGACAAAAAGTTCAATTAATTTTGTTTTCAAAAAGAATAATTAGAATAAAACCATATGTATGAAGACTCGTGAAATAATCCTCTTACCATGAAATAAAGGAAAGGAAAGAGGGAAGATATTGGTAATGCTGCACATCAAGTGGAAAATTTAGGAAGTAATTGTTGGATAAAAAAGATAAACTAATAAAGAAACTAATACAAGTAGAATAATTTGTTTATGAGAGATGATATACATACATCTTGTGTATGTGGCCCCCCACATACACAAGGTGCATTAGCCAATAAGAAACAAGCACACTATTTAACTGATATGTGGATGAGTGGACGAGAGGGATTTCGTTTGCTAACTTGTATCAATTGTACGCCACTTGCTAACTTTTTTTTTAAGGAAAAATTAACAGGTATAATCCCACCTTTGGTGGGTCTTCCAACAATAAACCCACCTTTGGATTATTTCAAAATAATCCGACCTTTTAGATGGATCTTCCAAAAATGTACCCTAACCGGTTGGTAACCAGTTTTTACCTGTTGATTAGGTTAATACGACACGYGTCAAGTTGTCATTGGTTGAAACTAAATTAAACTTAAATTATCTAAAATTAAACCATAATTAATCCTAAACTAACTACCATCCCTCACCACCCCTTACCCACCACCACAACCACCTGCCACCTCACCCATGCCACCTGCATTCTCACCAGACTYTGATGTGCTAGTACGTGCTTCCAATTGTGAGGCTATAGCCTCCAGTTGCTCCTTGATTGCTATCTGAAAGCGCACCACAGCAAGCTTTCCCTCGAGAAGATCAAGCTGTTAAAAAAGAATCTGAGCTTCTTTTATTTGTTATTGTTGATTATTGAATTATTGCTGGACTGATTGTTGTTGTCATTTTATGTTTTGCTGCTTTGGATTTTTTTTTTTTGGGACTGACTCGTGTTCGGAAAGCTGTTAATTTAGTGCTATCGCACTAAAGTTATGAATGAAGACCGTTTGGCTGACTTTTAATGATTATACGATGTCAAATTCTTAGAGWAACTTGATCAGAATTCAGAAGGCTTCTTGATAAAAAGTCACTTTGAACCTTTGCCATTTTTGTTGTTGTAATTGTTGTTAATGCTTATTGGTGGCGCTTCATCTTCTGCTAGAATTTTGTTGTTGCTCTGTTATTGTATATTATGCTATTGTTTGCTTACCAATTGGATATCGCAAACTTAGAACATTCATTTGTGTGATCTTCAGGGTGAATGGGTGCCTGTTATAATTGATGATTGGATCCCATGTGAAACCCCTGGAAAACCATGAATTTGGAAAGGAGTGAGAGAGGCAGAGGAGAGAGGGATAGCAGCGTGGGAGGGGGGAATGAGCATAGGAGAGAGAGTGAGATGATTGRGTTTTTTAAAAAAAGGAAAATAAAAAAATTAATAAGATTTTAACCGGTTGAAAAGGTAGAAGGTAATCATGTGTATTTTTGGAAGACACACATTAAAGGTCGGATTATTTTGTAATAATCCAAAGGTGGATTTATTTTTGGAAAACCCACCAAAGGTGGGATTATACCTGTTAATTTTTCCTTTTTTTTTAATAATATTAATAATTCTAGCCCAATGTCCAAATTGAATTTGATCACTTCAAAATGGGGCCCTCGTCCGTTGCCCCGGCTGCCATGGCCTAAAACGACCATGAATAGTTGACATGTTAATTACTCCMTTCGTAACGCAATAAAAGCAACAATTGAATTTTCACGGATATTGAAGAAGAGATTTAACATAGTAAACGATCAAATTAATCAAAAAAAGTTTAACGCAACACACTTATCATCCTATTATTTATTGTGTTAAAATTACTTAGACTAATTTGCTTGATTACATTGTTAAMTCTCTTCCTAAAAATACGTGAAAATTCAATTGTTAATTTTATTGCGTTACGGAGGAGTATAAATATTCATATAAATCTTAAATTTGCATGTTTATTAAGGCAAAAATTAACGAGCATCCTCAAGGCGTCAAATGAGATAAATTAATTATAAATGAATCTACAAACTAATTACGTCGATTGACGTTTGATTTTGACATGTATTCCAAGATTAATACTCCATTCGTTTTTTTAGTTATTCTAGATTCCATTTTGGGATGTTTTCAAATAGTTATTTCAAACAAGTCTAACAAATTTGTTTTACTTTTTACCTATTTTATTTACGTTAACATTAATAAATTACTCATTTCTAAATTCAACCTGCATTACTTTACTTAATTTATTCACCAAAAATAATTTTTTTTCCAAAGTTTCTCAATCACACATTTACTCTTTTATTTACCTAACTTACTCATTTCTTTTACCTAACTTACTCAACGTTTTTATTTAACTCAATCAACTCTTAAATACCGTGTAAAAATGGTATTGAACATCTAAAAATATAATGAATGGATTATCAATTTAGAAAATATAGTTAGGTCTAATGTTTAGGGACATCCGTTAACAAGATCAATTTATTAAATATCACGTTTTGTGAACTACTAGCGAGTTACCAAATTTCAACTCTTTATTGATAGTTATTTTTTTTAAAAAAAGTTTGTTCTCATTCTGGACACTCAAAAATGTCTCCCAAATTGAATAGCCGATGAAGAAAAGTACAATATTTCGAAATTGAATTGATTTCGGAAGTTGTGATAAAATCCACAAACCACACCCGTTTTCACAAGTTGAATTAAAGTTGAGCTCGAAACCATACACTAAGGGTCCATTAATAGCCGAAAAGTATTTGTTTTATTTTATTTTAATTATTTTCTATTTTTAGGCTTTTTTCTTTTTTTAATGTTTTTTTAGAATATTTTTTTATCGGTTATCTCTCTAATTTCCAAAACACATATACGACATTCACTCTACATGCAATCGCCCTATTTTCTACACACGCCTATACGCCATTCATCGCGATACGCGATTGTTGCTATACACAACTATTCCTACTCACTCATACATGCATATACRCAATTCATCGCTATATGTGATCGTTGCTATACGCAACATTTTTCCCGAAAAGTCAAGGTCATCCATAGGGAAGACTTCTTGAGGAACAAGGCGCTTCTAAAGGAGATACTAACACACATATCATCATCCCCGAGGCTTATGCTTGTTGAAGGGAGATTTCCGGAGGTTTATGCTTACCAAAACAGATTCACATACATCATTTCTTCCCCGAGGGTTATGCTTGCTGAAGGGAGATCTCCGGAGGATTATGCTTGCTGAAGGGAGATCTCCGGAGGTTTATACTTACCAAAGAAAATTCACATACATCAGTTCTACCCCCGAGGCTTATGCTTGATGAAGGGAAATCTCCGGAGGTTTATGCTTACCAAAGAAAATTCACATACATCAGTTCTACCCCGARGCTTATGCTTGATGAAGGGAGATCTCCAGAGGTTTATGCTTACCAAAGRARATTCACATACATCAGTTCTACCCCGAAGCTTATGCTTGATGAAGGGAGATCTCCAGAGGTTTATGCTTACCAAAGGAGATTTACATACATCATTTCTACCTGTAGGCTTATGCTTGCTGAAGGGAGATATTCGGATGTTTATACTTACTGAAGGAGATTCAAATATATACATCATTTCTGTCCTAAGGCTTATGCTTACTAAAGGGAGAAGGGAGATATCTGGAGGTTTATACTTATCGAAGGAAATTCACATATATATAACATGCACTCGAGGTTTATGCTT
The DNA here is from genome assembly GCA_008642245.1 of Bassia scoparia. NCBI lineage: Eukaryota > Viridiplantae > Streptophyta > Magnoliopsida > Caryophyllales > Amaranthaceae > Bassia > Bassia scoparia. The sequence continues at coordinate 28,145 of SNQN01000206.1, read as the reverse complement.
ACCGAAGAGATTCATACACATCCATATATCTACAACGTCTCTTCTCCTGAAAAGCCAAGGCTAGCCGTAAGGAGAAAAATCGTCCAAGGATGCGCTTTCGAGGGAACATAACCATATGGGGCACGATAACAGGTAAAATTAACCTTTTGTTTTGTAGGTACCGGCGTAAAGGGTAACTCGAGATCATAGAACGTCTTAAGCTATCCTTCGTCTTGAATCGAAGACTTTGACTTTTTTCTTACGAGAACAAGTTTCTCTCCAAACATAGCCAAAGTAGGAGCTTCTGTAGACACCCAAAAGTGTCTTCTCAAATTAAATAACCGATGAGGAAAAGTACGTTATTTCGAAATTGAATTGATTTCGGAAGTTGTTATAAAATCCACAAACTGCACCCATATGGGACGCGGTAACAGGTTAAACTAACCTTTGTTTTGCAGGTACCGACTTAAAGGGTAACTCGAGATCGTAGAACGTCTTAAGCTATCCTTCGACTTGAATCGAAGACTTTGACTTTATCTTACGAGAACAAGCTTCTCTCCAGAATTAGCCAAAGTGGGGGCTTTTGTAGACACCCAAAAGTGTCTTCTCAAATTAAATAGCCGAGGAAGAAAAGTACGATATTTCGAAATTGAATTGATTCCGGAAGTTGTTATAAAAACCACAAACCGCACCCATTTGCACAAGTTGAATTAAAGTTGAGCTCGAAATCATACACCGAGGGTGCATTAATAGGCGGAAAGTATTTATTTTAATTTATTTTATTATTTTCTATTTTTAGGATTCTTTCTTTTTTTAGGATTTTGTAGAATATTTTCTATAGGTTATTTCTCCAATTTCCATTTTTTTTGTTTTTCTCATTTTTCTGATTTCGCCAGTATTTTTAGATTATTTTTAAGATTTTTATTTGATTTTCTATGATATTTACAAGTTTTATAAAATGATTTTCGATAATAAATAAATTCAGAAATTCTTAGATAAATCTAGATAATTCGGGAATGATCCGAAATATTATAGAAGATTATTCTTATCCACCAAGTTTATCCAAGAGTGGATAAAGGTTAATTCGGATAGCAAATTAGATTTAGAAATACAAATAAGAATTCTTGAACGAAAGATATAAATATAATTAAAAGTTAGGTTGAGAACACGGATCGTTGACATGGCATGCCACGTCGACAAGAACCGTATATACGGTTGAGATAACCATATATACGGTTCCTGGACCATATATACGGTGTCAATCCGTATACTAAATTCCTAATTCTATCTATCTTATTTCAAAATGCCTATAAATACATGCTTTCGGTGGTTAATCGAACATCAACGAAAGTTAAGATTCAATCAATGAATTTTCTTGTGCTTAATGCAATTCAAAACTCTCAAAAATCTCTCTCTCACACGCACAAATCACTCACAAAAACACAAATCATCCACAAATCCAAGGTTCTCAAATCAGTCGCTACTTTCATTCGTTATCGTTTCTTTGCGAATCTAGGTACAAATTAAAATTTAGAGGTTATTCAATCTAACTCTCTCTCTTCTTTTATTATTAATTTTGATTAGGATAATACCTTTGTTTTTGAATTAATACGATCATGTAAATTCATTCGTTTTAATCGTTTTCTAATGCTAGGTAGTGATATGTGCATCATAGAAACTCACTTTTATAATAGTGTTATAAGGCTAGAACGCTTCATAAGGATAAAATTGCTAAATTGTTGTGTATTCAATGGATTTGATAGAATGGAATTACAATAGTAGAGGCCGTTTCATGCGAGTGGATTGGGTGAAAGATTCATTCCGTATCATGTCTACGAACCCACGACTTAGTTACTGGATCAGACAGTGGGACCATTAAATTGACACCAATATTTCGGACATCTGTGATTAATCTGTATAGGCACGGTGGCGATTTCCCATTCGACAACACTATCCCAACGCACTCACGTGCGGGATCTGTGGCTCAAGTCCACGAACGAAATCGACATAGGACAAGGCCCAATAAAGACACACACCTACACTCTTTATTATGAAATTAAACTTTACACCCCATTATTTCATTGTTTCCTTAATAAAACTCTAACTAGTAAATGGTAGGAATATTATGAAAGGATAGAGTAAATTGTTGACAAAGTTTTCTATTACTGTAGTAAGTACTCTCCAAATTAATGCTTAACATACATATTCCCACCTAAAGTATTTGTTAATCTATTTGATAAAGTTAAAGCGCAAAATGGAGGGAGTAGTTATTTCCAATAGTGCAATATACAGATGAAGATCCTCAAACTTAAAAAATTAAATAGAATGATAGTGAAAAGAAAAGTTTGCAGCTAGTTAGAGGCCTTAGAGCTTGAGGTCAACTGATTTCCCACTTCAAACGAAAAATCCACACTTCATTTTTACGACCGTCAAACGATTAATTTTAGAATGTGACAGTTGTTAATCTATATTGTTGGCAGTAGTTAAAATAGGCTCTGTTTGTTTTGACGGAAAACATTTTCCCGGAAAATGATTTTCCTCCCTCTTATAGTTTTCCTTTGTTTGTTTTGGAAAGAGGTGGAAAATCATTTTTCTCAAAGGAGAAAATGTCACTTTGGAAATTGGAAAAGGAAAATCATTTTCCTTTTGTAGAGAAGGAATGCCACAATTTCCTCCCCACTTCTTACATCTCTCTTATTCATTCCCCCACCCTTCCTTCATTTCCATTACATTTTTCATTTTCTTCATGAGTTTTCTTCTAATCAAACAAACAAAAGAAAACTTTTTTCCTAGAAAATGATTTTCCATGAAAATTGTTTTCCCTARAAAATAATTTTCCATGAAATCGTTTTCCTTCAAAACAAACGAAGCCTTAGAGTGTGACAGTTGACATAATTAGTACCGTCGAATTAATAATAGAAGATCAGATGTGTTGCCATCATCTGATTCATCATATAGTCGTATTGAATACGTGGTGTGCGTGTGAGGTGCATCGCTGTATACAAATCATGCATGGTCATGCGAGAGGCTTTAAACTAAACTAAAATTACTACTGTACGATAATATATAATAAATATTTAAATAATAACCCTTAATAAAGACTTTAAAAGGACACATCATATTTATTATCATCAACCAAAACCGAAATTTTCTACTACCATCGATTTTTAATTTTCTATGTAATTTTCTCATTTGGTTGATTTTTAATGTTCTGTTTATTGTATTTTATTTTATTTTGAGACACTCTTTCTCTAACTTTTTGACCCATTTTTTCTTACTTACCTCAAATTTCTACAATTTTCGCATTTTAGATCCGTTATCTCCTACTTTTTGACTACACTCACATTATAATATATTATTGCTAATTTTTTTCCCAAATCAAAGGGAGTATATGAGTTCGGCTAGATAATCCGAGTCAAATGTTAGGTAGAAAAATGTTGTTCTTGAGATCCCTTCAAAAATAAAATAAAATTGTAGTTCCTGAGATAATAATAATAGAATTGATATACTCTTTTAGACTTTTACTGATAATAAAAAATTCAGTTTATAATATTTCAAATAAAATATAACTTTTTCTTTTACGAATTAAGCTAAAACAAGTATTGATAAATTTCGATACAAATAAAAAAAATCATATCATCATATATAGAGTGGAGATGAAGCAAAAACCAGAGGATGAACAGTGTAAAACAAAAATATGAACATATCAACTAATATTCAAAACTGGATTAATGAAGCCAGATCTGCTGGAGCACAAAATTGTGGAACAAATATAACATAAACAATTATTGCTTAATGAAGAAGGTAACAACTAACAACGAACAATCAAATCTTCGTTTAAAGAAGTCAAGAAAGACATACCATTTATAAGCACGGTGATCCAAATACTAATCAGAATCTTCCATGGCACTTGTTTTTGAGTATCTTTTCGCCTTTCGATTTTACATCCAGGGCAATCTTCATAGTAAAGCTTCTCTAACAAGGGGGTTGCATTGCTCTCATCCTCCATTTTCAATAATTCAATTGACTTGTGACTAGTGACTTGTGAGGAAAGATGATGCTGAAATTTGCTAAAATTCTCACACACTTAGCTGATCACGAGAAACGACGAATCGAAAGATAGATCATTTCAAGGCAAAGTAATTTAAGTACGATGATTTTGGTAGTGATTAGCAATTTGCTAGCATCATATTATTCATATATACTAACTTAGTATTAGTATATGTTTGTAATAACAACATAGGTTTGACCTTGAAGGATACTGAATGGGATGGGAACAGCATGATCTGCATGAGATTAAATAAATGATTTATTTAAATAAATGATTCCCATGCTTTTTGCTGAAATAATTAATTATCAAACAAATTCAACGATCCAGTACTACTCGGTTTGCTCTAGGAGTTGTCCCATTTAGCTTTCACAATTCTAATAGATATATGGAACCCCCCCAAATATATATATATATATATATATATATATATATATATATATATATATATATATATATATATATATATATATATATATATATAGTCAGGATCTAGTAAAACCACATATTATATGAGAACGTAAAAACTAAAATAAGTGGGTACATTTTATATTTTAAGGGGTACATACAAGTAGTAAAGGGTACACAAGATTTTGACCTACTGTTAATGAACATGACACGCATACCCCTTTAAACCTTGAATGTATCCCACATAAAATTACAAGTATATACAAAGATTAAATCGTGACTGTCCATCTTGAAATCCTACGATCAAGATTAAAAGTTTTTAGTTTTCACCTAAGATTTGTGTTTTCACCTAAGATTAAAACTTTAAATCTTGACCGTAGGATTTGGAGATGGACGGTCACGATTTAATCTATGTATATACTTGTATTTCAATTTGGGGTACATTGAAGGTTTAAAGAGGTACACGTGTACTGTTCATCAATAGTAGTTGAAAGTCTTGTGTACCCTTTACTGCTTGTATGTACCCCTTAAAATGTAAAATGTATCCACTTATTTTGGTTTTTCACGTTTTCACATAAATGTGATTCACTGGATCCTGACTATATAATATATATATATATATATATATATATATATATATATTATATATATCCTCCTACTTGGAGGAAGGTCCAAATTATTTAATTGGACTAGTGTGTGTTTTTCATCCATATGGTAATATGACTTGGTCCATTGCGCATGTATGTTATTTTTTGGGGTCCAAACCAGTCAATTTAGGGGTTAATAAGAAGGAAGATGCTGGATTTTTGTGACAACAAAAACAGCAGCAACATACAAATAACACACGCACCCAAAACAAACAGAAGGCAGAGAAGAGTAAGGTCACTTGAGTTGATTTGGTTTTGCATCCGATCGAGACCCGTTCGTACTCGATCGACGTCAAATTTAACACAACATTCCTGCCATCCGTGCTTCATATCCAACGGTTGTGATTTTCGTTTTGTGCTCCGGATGTTGGTATTTTCTATTTAGCCCTAATCTCTCCATTTTGTTTGACCACTAATTAGTGATGGTTTATGGAGAAATGGTTATTCCAAACTTGTTAGTTTGATGTTGTTGAGCCCTTAATATTGTTTAGGAAGGATATTTGGTGTATCCATTAATTATTATATTGATTAGTGGAAGGGTTGGTATCGGCTTATGATACCCGTGGTTTTTTCCCGCTTTGGGTTTCCACGTATATCGTTGTGTGCTTTATTTTATCGCACTTGGGCTATTTAGAATGTTTGCTTATTGTTGTTGATTGTGTGCTCAAGATTGGTGATTATTTGTGTGTTTGCCCATTCTACAACATAAGAGGAAAAGTGACGAATATAATTTGCTATATATAATATATATATATATATATATATTATATATATATAATATATATATATATAATATATTATATATGAATAGGATCATGTGAAACACAAATCTTAGATGAAAACTAAAAATTTTAATCTTGATCGTAGGATTTGGAGATGGACGATCATGATTTAATTATGTATATACTTGTATTTCAATTTGGGTACATGAAGTTTAAAGGGGTAACGTGTACAGTAGCTAAAAGTCTTGTGTACCCTTTACTGCTTGTATGTACCCTTAAAATGTAAATGTACCCATTTATTCCCTTTACTGCTTGTATGTACCCTTAAAATGTAAAATGTACCCATTTATTTGGTTTTCACATTTCATATAACATGTGGTTTTCATTGGATCCTGATTATATAATAATATATATATATACTTATATATATAATATATATATATATATATTAATATATATATATAAAATAATATATATATATTAATATATATAATCTGAGAATATATTATGTATCCATATAACCACACACACACACACACACATATATAGAAAAATTGTCATTAACTACCCAGTTTTTGGCCATCTTTAAAAATAGCTACCCGAATTTCACTAAAATAAAAATAACTACACACAATTTGCCAAAATCTTAGAAATCCTCACCCATTTTTGTTTTTAGGCCAACGAAATACTGCTACTTTCGGCTTTTGGGGCCCACTAAAAGCTGTTTTCCTTTTTCTTTTGCCAGATTCCTTGCAATTACTATTTTGTCCCCATGTTTTTCTTCTTATTTATCACTATTTCTTCCTCACATCCTCACCCTTCTTCATTCTGTTCGTCCCCTTCTATCTCCTCTGTTATTTCTTCCCTTTTGTTTCCTCTCTTCTTCTTTCTCTTTCTACTCAAATTCCTTCTCTTTCTTCCCTACAAAAATTCAGCCATGCCTAAACTGACATCAACTACTCCAATTTCTAAATAAAATCAACTTCTCCAACTACTCTAATTTCTCTAAACAATAATCTATATTCCCATGAAATTACATTAGCAAAACCCCCTAAATTTGGAATTTCAATTGTATTCGATGAAGCGGATAGCTCTAACTTCATGCTTCCCCCATTAATGGAGCTCGGAGAAAAAATTAAAAAAAAATCCAAATCAAGAAAACCAAAAACTTTCTTAATCAACAAATTCAACTAGCAATTCAAACAACAAATGAAAGGGAGAGATAAACTATGGAAAAATTCAATCTTTTTTAATTGTTTATTATTGGGTCTGCTACTGAAGTTACGACAATGATTCCGATAAAAAATCAGCCTCAAAGACGTTGCTTGGGCTCCGTGTGCCTCCCCCATTGCAGTTCGACCTATTGAGGAGCCCTTATTATTACTACCATGGGTGAAACTATTAGCTACTATAAAATACACCCAAAACGTCATGTACTCGAACCAGATCTGGTTTGCTGATGTGCTGCTATTTCTGGGCTTGCTCAACCATCGTTTCACCTCTATCGGGCCCCCCTCAGGTGGGTTTTGCGGTACAGCCCCCCATGCCCCCCTCAGCAGAATTCGAACTGACAAACACCCAACAAAATCAAGGAAACAAAATGACAGAAATGAATGCGATAAAAGAGGAGAACGAAATTGAGGAATTTTGTAGAAAAAAATGAGAAATAAAGCAAAGAAGAAAATGGTGATTAAATTAGAAGAGAAATGAAGGGAAATCGATGCTATAAAGGAGGAAATGAAGCAGATGTGGGACCCACACGCCAGAGGTGGTTTTCCTTTCATCAAAAACTGAGATGAGTAGTGAAATCAAGTGGTTTTTCAAAAAGTGGGTACTTATTTTCATGTTAATGAAATTCGGGTAGTTGATTTTAAAATGATCAAAAACTCTGTAGTTAATGACAATTTTTCCTAAATATATATATTAATAATGGGAAAATAAGTATAGTATGTTAGGAAAAAGGGAATTAAGGGACGTGATTTCACTGTCATTAAAGTTTAAATTGCCCCCACTAAGATTGCACTTGGGATATAACAATAAAACTCCTAGGATTAACCCTTAAACAATTTCAGAATTATGCAATATCAAACTGAAAACAATGAATGTGTTTGAGAGGAAATATTGTGAGAAGAAAGAGAAGCAGTTTCAGATATGAAGAGCCATCTTTAAAATGAGCATTAATCAAAGATATATAGGCAAAAAATCAAGAGTGATAACTGGCAAAAATATAACTTCCATTTCTGATTAATTGGTAACTGAAACATTTAATTAATTATCGAATAATTATGAAAAAATTAAAAGATAATTCTATTTTTTGCTAAGTAAATAAATTCCATTAAAGTACAAAGAACATTACAACCTATAAAGTCTAGATTCCTAAGGCATCTCAACTAGGTTGGCACCCCATAAGAGATCCAGACTAGAAAGCAACTAGATTACATAGCAAACTGATCAAACCAAGCATGATCCTTCCTCGAAATCTTAGAAGGCATAATGCTACGGACTCTACCAACAACTGTTTCCTTAATCTAATTATACAAAACCTCACAATTCACAGCATGATTAGTCCACAACAAACTATTTCTAGCTCTCCAAATAAAGTACATCGCAACATTATAATAGCATAGCTAACTGCCTTTTGGAAGTTAGACCTGGAGCTCCTCTACACCATCCTGTAACTGAAAACATAAGTGCTGCCAAAACAACCAGGTAACCACAGTCGGATATTATCCCATATCAGCTTACTAACAGAACAACCAAAGAACAAATGAGGTAAAGATTCGGAATGATTCTGACATAAGACACAACAATCATTCTCTGCAATGTTCATACGCACCAACCTCAGTCTAGTTTTCAATCTATCCCTCATAACAAGCCAATCAATGAACCGGTAGGAACAGTGAATCTGTTCCAAACAAAAGCACACCAAGGAATTTTCTCAACTCGTGGCTCCAGTTTCTGATACAGCTGAGAAACAGAAAAATGGCTCATACGCATAATCTCAGCCTGTAGACCCATCCTCACTAAATAATCCTTAACCTCACAAAGTTTCCTCCAGACCCAACTACAGTCCATTGGGCATTTATAATCCCACCAATTTGCTTGCTTAAGATAGACCGAGCTCATCCATTTGATCCACATATTATCCTTTTTGTGTGCAATAGCCCAAACATGACGTGCAATGTTACAAATATTCCACACACTTGTATTTTTGATACCTAGACCACCCATCTTCAGAGGCTTGCAAACCTCCTCCTATCTAACAACACCTGCTTTAGTGAGAAAACACGTGCCTTGCATATCTTCTCAATGGCATGAATAACAAATTATGGTAAAACAAATACCTGTGACTAATAAAGATGAATAGTCATCAAAACAGAGTTGATAAGCTGAACTTTACCGGCAAAAGAGATGTGTCAATAACTCCAACATCTAATACGAGCAGTCATCTTCTCAACCAAGACCTCACACTCTTTTGCTCCCATCCTTTTCGAAGAAATAGGAACCCCCAAATACTTGAAAGGAAGAAAACTAGGACTAAAACCCGTCCTTGCAATTATAGCTTGCTGCAAATCTGCTCCCAAACCTCTACAATGGATTTCAGATTTATGGAGATTAGCTTTAAGACCAGAAGAATCCGAAAAGACTTTAAAAGCAGCCATAACCGCATTAACAGAATCAATATCCCCTTTGCTACACAATATCAGGTCATCAACAAAGCACAAGTGTGTAAGTCCACTAAGCTTGCATTTAGGATGGAATTGATAGCACGTATGAGCCATCACGTGTCGCATGATTCAAGATAAGTAATCCATCACTACCACAAACAATAGAGGAGAAAGAGGTTCACCCTGCCTCAAACCCCTTTTGGAAGAGAAGAAGCCATGAGGTGAGCCATTGAGAACCAAAGAGTACTTAGGAGTAGAGACACACTGCATAATGAGAGCAAGAAAATGACTGGGAAAGCCCAAACAAGACAACAATTCACCCAAGAAACCCCACTCTATTGTATCATAGGCTTACACAAGTCAAGCTTCATAAGACAACTTGGTCGAAAAAAACTCCTACCATAGTGTCGCACTAAATCCTGGCATAAAAGAATGTTGTGAATAATATATCTGCCACTAACAAAAGCTCCCTGGTTCTCAGCAATAATGTCAGGTAACACCTGCTTTAGCCTTTCACATAACACCTTTGAGATGCACTTATAAATCACATTACAACAAGAGATAGGGTGGAACTGAGTAACATCAAAAGGACACACCACATTTGGGATAAGAGTGATGAAAGTAGCATTAATTTGCTTTAAGAAAGATCCCATCTGGAGACATTGCTTCACAGCCGCAGTAACATCCCTACCAACAATAGCCCAATTATCTTTGAAAAAATGGCCTCCAAAACCATCTGGTCTAGGTGCTCTACCACCATTAATACAGAACATAGCAAAGGGTCCACATCAAACAATATCCATATTCACAGGGGCCCTATCCTCTATTGAGCTTCCAACTAGTGTCTGATAATAATGTAGAAAAGCCTGCACTATCATATCAGGAGAATCCTGCAACTAGCCACCCAAATCATGGATAGCATGTATATTGCTTTGAAGCCTTCTCTTCTTAATGGATCTATGAAATAGAGTAGAGTTGCCATCACCATCCTTGAACAATGCTATCTTCGCTTTCTACTTCAAAAAACTCATATGATTCTTGTGTGCCTCCAAATAATCTTGATGTGCCATCCTCTCCTGATTAATCAAAGCAGCATTAGAAGGTTGAACATCAAGCTCCTCTTGAATACGCATAAGATGATGCCAAGCTTTGGTCTCTTTAGCTTGAAGATCATAGAAACCAGTTTGGTTCAGCTTTTTTAACATAGTTTTGACCGTTTTTAATTTCTGAATAACCTATAACATACCACAACCACCAAACGGATGTCCCCAGGACTAAGACACCAACAAAGGAAAATCAGTAGTAGAAGACCACATCCTGAAATACTTATAAGGTTTCTTGCCAATCATATTATCTCCAACCTTGAGGACAGCAGGGCAACGATCAGAAACTGTTTCATTTAAGAAAATAGCCGAGGTTGTGGGAAACAAATGTATCCAAGCTTCATTGATCATGACTTTATCCAGTTTACAACAAACCCTAGCCTCACCATCCTGTTTATTACTCTGTGTGTAGAAGTGACCAGTACTAGGTGCATCAAACAACCCATATTTCTCCAAACAGGCCCTAGCAGCATGCATCTCAGACTGTCGAACAGAAGAACCTATCTGTTTCATCCACATTTAACACACAATTAAAGTCCCCCATAAGAACCCAAGGTCCCTTTAGTTTTGGTCCAATTTTCATCATATCCTCCCACAATTGATCCCTTTGACTCCTATCATTATAAGCATAAATGATGGAGAAAAAGAAAGTAGCACTACCACATTTAGGTTTGATAGAGCACAACATCCACTGAGCTGACATAACTAGAATATCTACATCAAAATATAAAGGATTCCACGCAAACAAAATTCTACCGGAACCAACCATTGAGGAATTTGAAGAAAAACACCAATCCTTAAATAGATTAAGATAAAGGTTACCCAGTCTCCCATGCCTAACCTTTGTCTCTCAGAGGGCAATAAAATTAACATGTTGACTATTATGAAAATTCCTAATAGCCAATTGCTTGTTAACATCATTAGACCCCTCACGTTCCATACTAGAATCCTATCCATTAGGAGGAGGGTCAGCAGCCCCATCAGGAGCATTCTCCCCAATTCTGACAACAGTATCCAAAGTAACAGGAACTACATCACCATTAGGTCTAGTAAAGACCTGAAAGCCATTATCAAGCAAGGTAACATTCGATTTAGCAATAGACATTCGAGCAGGTTGAAAACCTTCATTGTCCACCACAAGAATCTTAATTGTCCCTTTTTTATTCGTCTCCATGACTTGAGCAGGGGCTGTTTGCACCAGAGTCGGAACTATCACGGAATCTGGCACCTTAGGAACAGAAGGCATAGAGTTGGCCTTCCATACCTATTTTCCTTGCACTCTACATTGATTCGTATCATGTTCAAACCGCTTGCACTTCTGACATTGAACAGGCCTCCACTGATATTTAGAGGCACCTCCGTCAACACATCATACTCATTAAAAAAGACAGCTCACTTGGGAGAATTGCATTCACCTTAACCTCAATTAAACACCGTGCATATTGCAATCTATCCCTTTGTTTAGTAGCTTTGTCAACTTTAATAAGCGTACCAAGAGGCTTCGTGATCTTTTCTAAAACATGAAAACCCCAATATTTGAAAGACAAACGCAAATTGACCCATATAGGAATAGACTTTACATCAACGACACTGTAATCACAATTAGGTAGCCAAGGCTTAAGAATAACAGGTTTCTTATCAAAAAACGGCCTCTCATGTGCTAGGACTTTGTCACACTCCTCTCGCATATGGAATCGGACAAATAAACACCCCCTTAGAGATAGCACCCACCTTATCAATGCCACAATCCTTCCAAACTCTCTTAATGAACCCCTCAAAAACAGAAAATGGAGGATTAGCCCCAAGCACAAAACACACAACCAAAGAATCCCAATACTCAAGCTCAGGACGAACGTCTACGACATCAACTTTAACACAAGAATGCCAAATTTCCAGGTTAAAACCCAGTGAGCCACCCGTAACAGGCACCCCAGAAGGCGCCGCAAAAGGAATGGCACCGTGGGGAAGGGAAGAATCAGGCCCAGTCACAGAATGAAGAGCATTCACACTCGCAGTTACAACACCAAAACCATTACCATGAATCGAAGGAGCATTWAAATCATTCACAAGAACATTCAAATTTGTAGTCACATTCACACCCAAAATCGCATTCACAATCCCAGTCAAAGTCAAATTATCCATCGTATTTCCACCAGTTAAGGGTTTGGGATTATTACCTTCAACCTCATCACTCCACGAAATTCTGGATTTGGGCTGTTTTGTATGAATCGATTGAAGCCATTCAGAGAAATTCGCACGCAGTTCTGACCTAGCTCGGAGTTCTTTCACCGCTGAGCGAGGCGTGAGAACCTCATTCAGATCTCCAACATCACCCTTCGATTGCAGCGAATCAACATCACCCTCATAAGATTTGTTGGTGCTCGACATCTTCGAAGCATGGTCTATCTCTCGCTGCAAGTTCCTTCGCGCTCTACCATTTCGTGCCATGGCAATTAACTGGGTTGATTGAAATTTCAGAGAGATAAGGGCTGAGAGAGAGAGAGAGAGAGAGAGAGTCGTGACATGTTTTTTCAATTTCCCCTGGTTGTTCTTACTTTTTCTGATAATTAAAAGATAATTTTGTAATTAAAATGACTTAAGTTAAATAACCGCGTCGCGTCACGTGCCTAAGTGCTACGTGTGTGCATATATATATCTTGTATATATATATATATATATATATATATATATATATATATATATATATATATATATATATATATATATCTTGTTTTTATATAAGTGCACCACTCTTGGTTTCGCGGACTCCTAGGCAATTTTTAAGAGTGTGATGAGGTGTGTAGGTGGGGGCGAAAAAAGAGGTGTATTGATGAATATTTTAATAAAATAGTGGTACAAAAATAGGATTTTAATTGTGGTCCCCACATAAAAGAGAAAAGAATTAGTTTTTTTTAATTGTGGTTGCATTTTAAAAAAGGAAAGAAATAAGAGTGGTGCATTTATTAGGGAATTTCCATTATTAGAAACTGGTGCACTTTTAAAAAATTGGAGGAAGTATATATATACATACAATACATTTAATACCACACTCACACTCTATGCTCAAGTTTAAACAAGATAGTAATAGTATGCACTATATACTAGCAACACACATAATAAATTCTCAATGTGGGACTCCTTAAATGACATAATAAAATTGAAGCTTGTGTTATATAGTACAAGAGCTTACTTTACTTTGTCCATGTGGGACACACAATAGTTGAAAATATGCAAAACAATGTTGCAATATAAACTACTACTACACTTCTCWCATCTCCCACGTGGGACATTATATTGTAGAAGACTACTAAATAACATTAGCTCATTAGCTCAAACAATCCCCCACTTAGTCTTCTTACAATATAAAATAGTAATGTTATACGCATAAACGAAGGTATCTTTCGATTTGAACCAACTCTGAGTGTAACAATACAAAGTAATAACGAAATAATGGAGACTAAAAGCTATGAGCCACGATTTCAATGTTATCACCTGTAGTAATACATACACACATCATTAATAAAATGTTCACAACAATGGTAGCACTATTATGTCCATGTGCTTGTCCTGGATTCATGAACTCCTACAAAAGAGAACTACACTTTTGTTAGAAGCGGCACCACTTCTTATGTTCATATAGGTAAAGATCAACAAATTCCATTGAAACTTCATTAAGAGTTCAAACTAACTCATCCTACCACAAATAAACCAACTATTAAACACATTAGTTAGAATATCAATCAGTTATCAAGAACTTGTTATTACCTCATTGAACCTTATGTAGAGATAACTCTAACTAGGTTGGGTTTCCATTGTTGCTGATATTTCCAATTGGTTGCAATCTAATATCCTTTGCCATCTTACTAACAATTTCTCTTGGCAAACCCTTAGTGAAAGAATCTGCCAATTTTTTGCAACAGCGAACATAGATAACTGAAATTATCCCATCAGTAATCAATGTTCTCACATGAGTATGTTTCATGCCAATATGTCTAGATTTCCCATATTAAACCTTGTTAAAGAAATGGCTGACATCCTTTGTGACCACAACTTGATATCTAACAGCATGTTTCTTAACCATTCTGGTTCCTTACCCGCTACTACCAAGGCTAAAAATTYAGCCTCCATGGTGGAGTGAGTGATGACAGTTTGCTTCTTTGAAGCCACGAAACTGCACCTACACCAAGTAAGAATATCCACCATCTAGTGGACTTGTTATCACTTGTACTAGTAATAAAACTAGCATTAGAATAACCCTCAAGAACTCCTGGAAACTTATTATAAAATAAGCCTAGACTTTTGGCTCGCTCTTTTCAAGTAACCAAAAGCTCGTCCAATTCCTTTCCAATGTTCTACACTAAGGTTATTAGTGCACCATGAAAGCTTGCAAATAGTAAATGCAATATCTAGTCTAGTACAATGTGAAGCATACATCAAACTACCAATTACACTTGAATATTGAAGTTGAGCAACTGCTCTTCCATTATTTTTTTCTAGTTTACAAGATGGGTCATAGGGAGTATTCACTTCGATCTCTTACATCCAAATGCTTAAACTTGTTAAGCATTTTCTCAATGTAATGAGCTTGACTAAGTGCGACACTCCCACTATGTTTGATAGCTTTGATACCTAAAATAGTGTCAACTTCATTCAAGTCTTTCATTTGAAACCAAGAAGTTAGATACTTTTTAGTCTCATCAACGACTTTCATGTTGGTGCCAAATAACAACATGTCATCAACATACAAAAATATCATGACTCCATAATCATCTGTAAACTTAGAATAAATGCACCTATCTGCAGAATTATGAGAAAAACCATGAGACAATATTGCAAAATCAAATTTCTCATGCCACTGCTTAGGTGCTTGCTTTAATCCATATAAAGACTTAACAAGTCTGCAAACTTTATTCTCATTTCCAGGAAGAACAAACCCTTTAGGTTGTTTCATGTACACTTCTTCCTCTAAATCACCATTAAGAAAAAATGTCTTAACATCCATTCGATGCACGCGTAAATCATACACGGAGGCTAAAGCTAAAAGAGCTCTAATGGATGTTATTCTAGCTATTGGTGCATAAGTATCGAAATAATCAACACCTTCTTTTTGGGTAATGCCTTGTGCCACCAACCTAGCTTTGAAAGCATTAGTGGTTCCATCAGTGTGATATTTAGTCCTAAATACCCATTTACAACCAATTACTTTGGATCCTGGAGTCAAATCACTAACAGCCCAAGTATTGTTAGACATTAATGACTTCATTTCATCATTAATAGCCTCCTTCCAAAATGTTGAATTCCTTGAAGACATAGCTTCTTGGAATGTCTTTGGATCATCCTCTACATTTAGTATTATAGGTATTTTATTACTAACTGTATGGGCGCCGGGGCGTTACCGGGCCGGACTAGGTCCGATCCCTCTACTCCGGGGGGTACAATTTAAGAGCTACTCGGTTTGTTTGCTGGAATTGAATTCTTGCCTTTTGCATATTGTGAGCATGGCTAGAGTTCACTACTACAAAAACGAGCAAAAATATCACTTTTATAAGACCGATTTAATGAAAAAAACGGTTTCTTATTTTAAGAAATCGGTTATAATACTAAACCAGTCTCTTAAGGATGATATAAGTGACCGGTGATTAAAAAACCGGTCTCTTAGCCAATTACATGGGACCCAACAATTTAAATATTAGATTATAAGAGACCGGCTGAATTGTAACCGGTATCCTTGATGCCTTTTCTATTTAATAAATAATACGAGTAATTATGTTTTTATAAAAGCAAAAATGTCACGCACTACTATCTAGAATTTCTAGATCCTTCACCTTTCTTATTTCCCTTTAACTCCTCTCTCTTTCTCTCTTATTCCCCCAATTCTCCATCCTGTTTTCTTTTCCGTCTTTTACTCTAGAATTCTTCCCTTCTACTTGTCCAAGCATCTTCACCACGTTCATCATCGCCTGCAATCTTCGTCGTTGAGCCCTCAACTCGCTCCGTCGTTCACTCGTACGTTCTTCCCCTGTATCCTTCTTATTTCTCTTTATCAGGTTTTTTTTCGTTTTTGAGATCTATGTTTTTTGAATTTTTCTTAGTCTCATTTTTTAGATTGTATTAAATCACTTTTGTTAGTAGAGATATATTTCTCGTTTATATGGATTTTGTAAATTTTTTGATTGATTTTTCGTTTTTTTAGATCTACTTTGAGTTTTTAATCTATTTTTCTTTTATTTTTCAAGGTTTTTTGATTTTTAGATTTACTTTGCCTTTTGAATTTCTTGATTGTTTTTCTAATCTATTTTCTGTGTTTCTAATTTCTGTATTTATATGTGTTATTGTTGAGTTTAGTTCATATTGTTCTTCGCTCTTGTTGATTTTTTGTTCTTGCTCGTTTGTTGGTGTTGAGTCACTTTAATTTTATTTATTTTTAATAATTCTTGCTCTTCTCAAATGGAACTCCAAAAAATCAGACATCCAAAATCCCAAACTATTACCATCTGACGAGTTCCCTCAACAAAATCCCATCAAAATATCGCACTAATGCGCACAAAATCACTCTGCTAAACCCATTTTACATTCCAGAATCATCCGAGTTTTGCCTCTTTCAGGACGCAATCTCCAAATATCATAATAAGCAAAAGATCCAGGAGCGCAGAAAATCCCAGTTTCAAAGGTGATTAAACTCTTGAAAATGAAGAAGGATTACAAGGAGTTTGTGCAAAAGAGGAAGCTTTGCGATTCGTTTGACGTGTTCTTCTTGGATTGGGAAGTAGTTTTACAGCAAAAAGAAGATTCATGTTCCAATTGATTTGGTTAAGTCTAATTGGAAGGAGAAGATTGTTGAGAATTTAGTATTTAGTATTTGTAAAACTATTTAGTATTTAGTATTACGATTGTTAAGGCTTCGATGACAAAGTTACTGAGTAGTATTTAGTATTTAGATTTTGTATTTAGTATTAAGATTGATTTTATTGTCGAGGAGGTAGTATTTGTAATTTTAGGAAATATAAATACTATATATTTTTCTATGTAATTTGTTATAGTTTAATTCAAATATTTATTCATTTATCATTTTTATTGAAAAAAAGTAAAGTAATTCTAACCCACTTACATAATGGGATGTAAGTGGGGTCAGATTTATTTTTTTTAAAAAAAAAAATTAACAAAGAGACCGATTATATGTCAGAACCGGTCTCTTAGATGGTGAATGAAGGTTTACCGAAGGTACTCAAGAGGGGGGGGGTTGAATTAAGTGCCTATTAAAATTTCGATTGTGTACTGTTTTGGTAGGGTAGACCAGTTGGACTGGTCTCGCAGCGGAATAAGTGTTAAACAGTACGTAGAACAATATCGAGCAAGAATAATAAAGACACACAAATTTAACGAGGTTCACCCAACTCTGGGCTACGTCCTCCTACCCTAGTTACTTTTATTAATTCTAGTCCAAAATAACAAAGCAACTCTCACTCACAATGTACGTTAACTCACACATACAATTGTCACCCCACACTCAACCCAAGTGTGCCAATTCGCACTTGAACTCACAAGCACTCGCAACTGAACTCACAATTGCTACCCAATCACCAACCCCTTCGTTGGTAATTCAACTCAACTTTCTTTCGTCTCAATTACTYAATTTATGAGTTTACAAGAGTATTTGATCGCTCAATATGTGTGCACTCTTGTGTATGAACGTTACTTGCTTGATCTTAGGCTTTGGACTTTTCTCTTTCTTTCTTTCTCTCAAATATACACCTTTTAAGAACGTGGAGAGAAGTAGTCAATTCGTGAGTCTATATGCATGGATATTTATAAGCAATTACTAGTGATGCAAACCTAGAATATGAGAGATAAATAAAGATATATTTACTTCTTATAGTTTAGGAAAGTTCCATAAGATATTATTCCATACTTAGATGATATAATATCTTATGTCACTTTAATTGCATCTTAAGTAATTACCATATATCTAAAACATATATCCTCACCTGATCATCTTGAAGTTTCCATAAAACCGTTTTTAAGAAAAACTTTCCAAAAAATATTTTTAAGAAAACTTTCCAAAAATCTTTTCTTGCTCGACAAGATGATCCACGTTGTGAGAACAGTACAACTGTTCTCCCAACTGGTAGGGTTAAAGTCAACCAACCAACTGGTTTAGTTGCCTTCAACTCTAAGAGAGAAAGTTTGAAGCCCAATTGCCATCAACCATTAATACAAGCACGCAACAAACACATTCATGCACTTAGTACAACAAGAAGACTTWTT
Organism: Bassia scoparia; assembly: GCA_008642245.1. Lineage (NCBI taxonomy): Eukaryota > Viridiplantae > Streptophyta > Magnoliopsida > Caryophyllales > Amaranthaceae > Bassia > Bassia scoparia. Next base: position 9,305 of record SNQN01000206.1, on the reverse strand, counting down.
CTAATCCTAGAACTAATCTTCAATGTTCTTCAACTTCTCGAAGYTTCCTTGATCTTCAATATAAGCTTGATCTTCTCGAGTCTTCCTCGAAGGACTTTCTGCTTCAATAGTTGGAATTCCTGTATGCCAAACACATATAGCAATTTGCACAATATAACTTGTTAGCATACATGTCACTTTCTTTCAAGTGACTAAGAACAGTATCTCAGCTGTTCAGACCAGCTGCATTCATCAGACCAATGTACCTGTTCTTGCAACTGTTTGTCATCACTCAAAACACTAGGGAACTCAACAAATTCCCCCTTTTTGATGATGACAAACCCTGTGAGAAGTTCCTACAAACAACAAGTTATATGTAAAAACAACTCTATTTCAATGGGACTATTTTTTGTCTTTTTCAATTTTTCAATTTTTTTTTATTTTTTCGACTCTAAGTGAAACAACCAACTAAGTTGGTTATTTCTTATAAAAGCAATAAAAACAAACTATCCAGAATCACATTCTTTAAGAGAATCATCCAGATTTTTATTTGACTCAACTATATTAAACTGCAACTAGACTAAACTGACTAAACTGACTCGATCTAAGCTAGACAAAGGCTTCCAGAACTTCTAATTATTTTCCCCCTTTTGGCATCATTAAAAAGCATTCACAAAAATAAAACATGCACACGATATTGTTATCAACCCAAGTGTAGCATCAACTACCAATTCATACCATATAATCTGCACAAGCCTGTTAGTTTCACAATTCACAATCCCAAAATAGGCAGAATAATAGTTCAGCAGAGTCAAACAAGAACCAAATTACATCAAGAATGTCTTGTAAAATGGCATAGAAAACAGATAACCATAAGYAGTTCAAAAGATAGGGGGAGGGGAACAGAAGCTAGAACAGATCATCACTCGTCATCATCATCCTCTTCATCCTCCATCTCGTCCTCTGAAGCATCAGGATCAGAACCCTTATCATCCTCATCATCATTATCATCATTTTCCTCCTCATCTTGACTTCCATCTGCAAAAGAGTGGGTGGATTCCTCGAGGTCAATTTGTTCATCTTCCTCAAGCTGCTTTGCAACTGATCCCTTAGTAACAGAACCCTGACCAGTAGCAGTAGTAGATGTCTATCCAGCAGCAGCAGAAATAGTAGTCTGAAGAGTAGGAGTGGTGTCAACCTTCTGACCAGTACCAACAACTATCTATCTTGCTGTTCCCTCAGCCGTCATCCTAGCAACCCAGTTTCTAGTCTCATTCAACTTCTCCTCTAAACTCCCTTGCCTCTCAGTGAAGGAAGTGGTCAGGCCATGCACCATTTTCACCAGTATCTCCAATGTTTTATCCTGCTTTTCAATCTTACTTAACAGTGGAGTGAGATCAGTAGATGTACTGGTCTCCTCAACCTTCGTTTTCTTAGCAACAGGTTCTTTCTTTTCCTTCTCAACTGGTGAATCTCAAACATTGCACAGCTTGTCTCCCTTGATGTCCAATCCCTTTTGGCGCAGAATTTTCAAAAAGAACTTCTGTGCAGGGATGGTTTCACCACTGAGAGTGTGACCTTCCTTAATSAAGATCCCAGAGATAAGGGACCCATAGGCTARAGAGTGAGAGGGAGCATTCTTGCAATTCATCATGTGCTCAATAATTAGGGCAGGAAAATTAATTTTCACATTCTTCATCATAAGGTAAATCAGAACCATATCCATGATCCTAACTGACCCTCTACCTTGTGACTTTGGAATCAAAACTTTCTGACATATTGAATGCAGAATCTTCATAATAGGTTCCCTAAGCCTAGTGGTCTTGAACCATTCCCTAGTCTTGACAACCTTCCCAAACAGAAACTTCATTATTTCATCATTACCAACCCCAACAACAGTAGGCCAACCATCTGAACTGTATCCAGCATAACCATCTCTAGGAACATTAAAAAATTCAGCCAACGAAGTAACAGACACACGCACATCTTTACCATACACAATACTAACTAAACTCATATCAGGATATTGAAACAAATTAGCATAAAACTCCTTAACAAGCTCAACATAAGCCTTCTTAACAATCCTAATATGATTCAGCCAGCCCTGAAACTCTAACACTTGTTTCACTTCAGACAACGCGGGAATATCCCAATAACCTTCTTCACAACCACAACCAGACATAACTGCTTTCTTAGAAGACTGAACAATACAAGGAGAAACAGCTGTTTTACCTTTAGCAGACCGGGGAACATGTGCTTTCCTCTTAGTTCCCTTGGGGGTACCAGTGTATTGTTCTGCCTCCTTCATCGCCTTCTCCTTGTCCTCAATCTTGACCATTGACCCTCTGGTAGACTTCCTCAACACAACCCCTGTAACTCTAGTACTCTGAGTGACTGCAACAACTTGAGAGCCAACCTCGACTACGTCATCATCATCACCCTCATTTTCCTTTTCCTCCTGCACTTCTGGAGGCTTTAAGAATTCAGACTCAAGAAAGGTTCTTGGTCGCAGAACCTTGTTCCCCCTCAATGTTCTCAACCTCAACTAGCTTTGGTTCCAGTCTAGGGTTTTGAATCGAGAGAGAAACAGAGGTGGGTTTTGCAATTTTAGGGTTTGTGGGTTGTGATGGTAATGTAGGTTGAGGAGGTGGTGGAATTGTGGTTTGAGGTGGTGGTGAGATGATTTGTGGTGGTAGAGTTGGGACTTGTGGTGATGATGAAATTGTGGGTTGATTTTGTGGTGGTGGAGGTGGTTGCATGGTGGTTGTTGTAGTGGCATCGGAGTACCATTGTTCAGGTGGTGGAGGTGTTCGATGTGGTGGAGCTGAAGAAGTGGTCTTTGTTGTATCAATGGTGGTTTCTAAGTGTTATGTGGCCACAACAACTTCCGATTGAGCTGCGATTGCCTTCTTCCCTTTTCCCTTCCCTTTTCTAGTGGCTTTCTTCCCCATTCTTACAGTTTTTGAGCTTTGATCGAAACAGGCACGAAAATCGAGACGTCTTCAAAGAGAAGAGAGCAGAGACTTCCGAGAGATGAGTTTAGAGTTGTGATGATCAGAACATAAAAACAAAGAGGGGATATATATATATATATATACTCAAGCAAGCAAGGAGTTAAGGAAAGTGGAAAACTGGCAGTTAGTAAAGAAGTGGGAGTGTAAAGGGAAGTAACTTCCCATAAATACACTAACTTACCAAAAACAAGTGGCACGTTTTCATGGGTTGGACCCACGACTCAGATTTTTGCCAAAATATGAAGTTTGAACTGCATGAATATCTCAACTAGCAGCTGTTAAGAATATTCAATTAATTTTTTTCAAAACCATGAGTATTTGACAAGAACATATACGTGGCCATCTGCTGTTCTCCTATGCTGTCCTGTCACCCCAAATAATTCACTTGTTCTGGGCAACTTAGTTCACTTCACCTGCTCATGCTTCATAATGGTCCAAATAGTATCAACAAAGTTATGTGCAATATATACATCTATGAATACTAATCTAGCCAATCATTGGGGGTCAACAAAAAGAAGCCTTTCACCTAAATCTAACTAGATCTAACAAGACTCTTAACCTACAAAAAGACTCTCTACACAATGGTTTTTTGAAGATATCAGCAAGCTAATCCTCACTTTTGCAAAACAAAATCTCCACATTACCTTTTTTCACATTATCCCTAAGGAAGTGGTGTCTGATCTCAATATGCTTTGTCTTAGAGTGCTGCACAGGATTCTTAGAAATGTTAATAGCACGTGTATTATCACAAAATATAGGAACACAATCTAATAATACACCAAAGTCTTTTAACTGACTCTTTATCCACAACAGCTGTGAACAGCAAGCTGCAGCAGCTATGAATTCAGCTTCTGCTGTGGACAAAGCAACTGTGTTTTGCTTCTTTGAACCCCAAGAGATCAAACATGATCCCAAGAAGTGTGCCATACCTTATGTGCTTTTCCGATCAACGAGATATCCTGCATAGTCTGCATATGTGTACCCGACCAGTTCAACTGTACTACCTTTGGTGTACCACAGACACAAATCAACTGTTCCTACCAAGTACTTGAAAATTCTTTTCACTGCTTTAAGATGTGACTCCTTGGGGTTGCTCTGGAATCGAGCACACAACCCCACAGAGAACATGATATCAGGTCTGCTAGCAGTGAGATACAAGAGTGAGCCAATCATACCTCTGAACAGTGTAGCATCCACAACTGTTCCCCTTTCATCTGCATCCAACATAGTAGAGGTGTGAACAGATGTGTCATATGCCTTATTGTTCTGCATTCCATACTTCTTCAGTAGCTCTTTCAAGTACTTCTGCTTGTGGATCATTATCCCTTCATCTGTTTGCTTGATCTGCAATCCAAGGAAGAATCCTAGTTCTCCCATCATGCTCATCTCGAATTCACTCTGCATAAGATCAACAAACTCATTACATAGCATCTGATTAGTTGCACCAAACAGTATATCATCAACATAAATCTGTACAACAAGCAAATCAGTGCCCCTTGTTTTGATAAACAAGGTCTTATCTACTGTACCCCTTTTGTAACCATTCTCCATCAGAAAGTTTGACAACCTTTCATACCAAGCCCTAGGAGCTTGCTTAAGACCATACAAAGCCTTGTCTAACTTATACACATGGTTGGGGAACACTGCATCCTCGAAGCCTGGGGGCTGCTCTACAAACACTTCTTCCTTCAAGTAGCCATTCAGAAAAGCTGTCTTAACATCCATCTGAAACAATTTGAAATTTATGTGAGCAACAAAAGCAATCAATATTCTTATGGCTTCAAGTCTTGCAAGTTCTGCAAAGGTCTCATCATAATCAATGCCCTCTTGCTGATTGTAACCTTGCACAACAAGCCTAGCTTTATTTCGGACTATTGTACCTAGGTCATCCAATTTGTTTCTGAAGACCCATCGAGTACCTATTACTGTTCTACCTTCTCGTCTAGGCTCAAGATGACAAACACTATTCCTTTGGAATTGGTTTAACTCATCTTGCATAGCCAAGACCCAATCAGGATCAGACAGTGCCATTTTACAGTCCGTAGGTTCTACACTAGACAGAAAAGAATAGAATGCACAAAAGTTTTGATAAACAGACCTCCTAGTTTGAATACCCTTATTAATATCACTCAAGATTAACTCAGTAGGATGGGAGGACTGATATTTATAACTTTTAAAACCTGTATTCAAATGTGCATTCTCTTCAGCATTACCACCAGGCATATGTTCCCCCTCAGCTGATGCATTCTCTTGATATTCTGAGAAACCAGTATGCAAAGTGGTCTGCTGGTCTACTACCTGATTCTCAGTGGGGTCGACCTGATTGTTGTTGGTTCCCCCTAAGTTAGTTGCCTGTTCACTGTCTTCATGTGGATTATCCTCTGCAGCTTCATCTTTAAATGTATTACCAGACTCTCCATCACCAGTTGGTGGTGGAACAGTGGGTGAGTCTGGTTCCCTTACTTGTGCATCATCTCGACCAGTGAACTGTTCTCCTGTGAAGTCCAATAAGCCTATAATATCATCATCTGTAACCTGTGAAATCTCAGAGAACATGTTATATTCATAAAAAATTACGTGGACACTCTCCTCTATACACAAGGTCCTCTTGTTAAAGACCTTGTATGCCTTACTCTGTGTGGAGTATCCAAGGAAGATTGCCTCATCACTCCTAGGGTCGAACTTATCTAATTGTTCCTTCCCATTGTTATTCACATAACACTTACAACCAAATATACTCAAGTGTGCAATGTTGGGTTTTCTTCCCCTTAGGAGTTCATAAGGTGTCTTCTTCAGAATGGGACAAAGCAGTGCTCTGTTTAGAATGTAGCATGTTGTGCTTATTGCTTCTCCCCAGAAGCTCTTAGGGAGACCACTTTCAATGAGCATTGTTTTGGCCATCTCCTCTAAGGTTCTGTTCTTCCTTTCTACCACTCCATTCTGTTGGGGAGTTCTTGGAGCTGAAAAGCTGTGACTTACTCCATTGTCTTTAAAGTAGTTAGTAAAGCTTGCATTCTCAAATTCAGTACCATGATCAGATCTTACCGCAACCAGTGAACAGTTCAACTGGTTCTGCAACTGTTTTACTAACACCTCGAACTCCTCAAAGGTCTCATCTTTCAAAGCAAGAATAGAGTCCAAGTGTACCTGGAGTAGTCATCTACTATAACACATACATACCTGTATCCGCTCCTGCTTTGCACACGCATAGGACCACACAGATCTATGTGGATCAGTTCAAGTGGTCTGCTTGTACTGACCTCTCTCTTTGGCTTAAAAGATGACTTGACATGTTTTCCTTTGGCACACTCTGAACATACTCTATCCAATACATACTTAATGTCTGGCAAGCCAACCACTAAGTCATGGGTTTTTAGTTTGTTCAGAAGTGTAAGACTAGCATGCCCGAATCTTTATGCCATAGCCACTGATTCTTTTCAGCAACTGCACTCAAACAAATCTTCTTGTCCTTGGGGATTTGATCGAAGTATGTTATGTAAACATCCTCAAACCTAGTTCCTTGGCAGACCAGTTCATCTATTTGAGTGTTAACTATGTGACAAAGATCAGCTTGAAACTCGAGTCTATTGCCTTTGTCACACAGTTAGGATATGCTCAAGAGATTATGCTGCAAGCCCTCAACATAATATACATCATCAATAGCTTGGGAAAGAGACTTACCAACCTTACCTAGGCCAACAATAGTACCCTTACTATTGTCTCCAAATGTGACTCTTCCCTCATCATAGGCTGCAAGTGAGAGAAACTGTTCTTTATGTCCTGACATGTGTCTTAAGCAGCCACTGTCCAAGTACCAGTAGGTATCTCCTCTCACTTTAGCCTGCAAAAGCAAATCAAACGTTAGGTTTGGGAACCCAATCAGGATTGGGTCCCAATTCATCACCACTGGTCTGCTTCCTGTCCTTCCTGACCTAGACCATCTTGACATTTTTACTGTTCTTGCTTTTGCTTTTCCTCTTATGAATACATTCATCAATTTTGTGTCCACCCTTACCACAGAAATTGCACACATGCATATCTTTGGCAGACACATACTTACCTTTCTTGTATTCCTGAACCCATGTAGTATCTATGGGTGACCACTTGGAATTGTTCCTTCTAGCAGTATACCCTAGACCAGTACAACTACTGTTTCCCTGAATAGACACTATATGATCTAGATTGCTACGGGCAGTCAGTAGTTTGTCAACATGATTTTGACTCTTTTCAAGCTCTTTGTCTCTAGTTTCAAGCATTCTTAATAACAACACATTCCGTTCATCCATAGATTTAAAATCAATTCTTAATTTTCGAAAATACATTTTAAGACTTGAAACCGTAGACTTATTAATCACATTGACAGAACTGTCCTGCTTACCCTTCTTCAACTCATGAACTTTACAAGCTAGATCACATACTTGTCCTTCATACTCATCAATCATCTTACTAATTTTTGGAACAGGATGAGTAGGGGGGACAGTAAGAAGTGCAGTTTTGGTCTTGACAAATTCACTATGCAATTCCTGAACATCATCTAATAACAAGTTGGAAGCTTGCAAGAGATCAAGTTTGCTAAGATTCTTTGCCCTTTCCTTGGCTGCAGTAAAGTTGATTGGATCCTCTGGATTTTGACTTAAAACAACCAGAGGACCAGTTAAACCACCACCTTCATCATCGGAAAAATCATTTTGATGATGTTGTGACTTAACTGTTTCCAATTCAACTTTACACTGGTCTAGTGCTACTTCTAATTAAGCTTTTTCATCTTTTAATTTCATGCATACATCCTGTAAGTGATCACAACTAGCACTAGCAATTTATATTCTTCCGTTTTCTTTTTAAGGTTCTTTTTACCCTCTTTATAGGCAGTACTTAAAGCCAAGATCTCATCAAGCATAGTTTCCAAACAATCAAGCATATTATCTCTATCATAACTATACATGTCTTCACGAATTTTAGAGATTGCTACCTGTTGTGAACTGGGTTCTCCTATTTTGGCCATGAGACATCTGTTCTGACTACTGTTCTCTTGAACTGATTTGGAAACCTGTTCAAGGAAAGCAGTCATACAAACTTTGTCTTCTGATGAGTCTTCCTCCTCGTCTGAATTAGACTCAGAGTTGCCCCACATAGAAGCAACCATGGCTCTTTTGAACGCTTGTTTCTCGTTCCTATCCTTCCACTTGGGACAGTTTTTGATAAAATGTCCAACTTCTCCACACTTGAAACAACCTGCATTAGAAGAGTTAGTCTTACTAAAATTCTTAACCTTCATGAATTTCCTCTGGTTTCTGAAGTGCTTCTCGAAGCGTTTGGCCATCATGGAAATGTCATCTTCTTCATCTTCATCAACTGTTCCCTTCAAAGCAATGCCCTTAACTGGTTCCCTGTATGTTTTGGCATCAACCAACATCTCATGTGTCATGAGGGAACCGATCAACTGTTCTAGTGTGAGAACACTTAAATCTTTCGTCTCATACACTGCAGTCACCTTTGCTTTCCAAGCACCTGTAAGGCTTCTAAGCATCTTCCTTACTAGGTCCTCGTCAGTAAAGTTCTTACCAAGTGATTTTAGATCATTTACTATAGTCATGAAGCGTCCAAAGCAATCATTTATATTCTCGTTTTTGTTCATATTAAAAGCTTCATATTTTGACATAAGTAAATCAATCTTAGAACGTTTTACCTCGCTGGTACCCTCATATGCAAGTTCTAGGGTATCCCAAATCTCCTTGGCTGACTGACATGCTGAGATCATGTTGGTCTCGTTTTCTGCAATGGCTTGCTGTAGGATGGACATGACTTTAGCATTCTTCTCCAGTGTCTTGTAGTTTGTGCTTGTGTATTCGTTTTCTTTCTTCACATGAACCACACCTGATGAATCAATCTGCTTGACCACAGCTGGACCATTCTTCACAATCATCCAGCATTCATAGTCAATGCCCATGATGATGTTTTGCATTCTGTTCTTCCACCAGGCATAGTTCTTTCCGTTGATTCTGGGAGTTTTGCTGCCATATCCAATTTCTTGCATCTCCTGAGTACTCATGATCAACTTCTCTAGGTGTTAACCGTACAAGAAGCTTAGGCTCTGATACCAATTGAAGGTTTCTCGAAGGTACTCAAGAGGGGGGGTGAATTAAGTGCCTATTAAAATTTCGATTGTGTACTGTTTTGGTAGGGTAGACCAGTTGGACTGGTCTCGCAGCTGAATAAGTGTTAAACAGTACATAGAACAATATCGATCAAGAATAATAAAGACACACAAATTTAACGAGGTTCACCCAACTCTGGGCTACGTCCTCCTACCCT
>SNQN01000205.1:167085-187560 GCA_008642245.1 Bassia scoparia | reverse complement strand
AGAGTGCCCAATCTTTAGATTTATACTTAATCAACACTAAAGCTACAACTAATAACAAAACAAAAAAATTATTTTGAGCTGTTAATTTCTTCAGCCCCTACATATAATTTAGGATCCAAGGTTTACACAATGTGCTAAACTTTCTAATCGATTTGCTTTCTACTTAAAGGACTTAGTTCTGTTGAGCTTTAGCAATTATGTTTTACAATTAGATTGATAATGTGCGATCTTCAATTGCAAACTTATATAAAAGTCATCATAGTTCATTTTAGACCTATCTTTCATTTGTGCCTCACTCCTCTCATGAGTCACCCCAATTCACCTACATTATAAAAGCTACTTACTGATCTTAAATTATTCAGTTTAACACTTTCTTATGTTATAATCGTTAGCCTAGTTGCCATACAATACAGGTAAAATAGCATTTATTTACCCTGGTAGTATTGCGGACTCATTGAGCTCTCAATCAAGCAAGGCAAAGCGGCTTAATGAATATGGGTCGGGCTACATGAACACAAAAGTATTATTCCCGACGCGAGTCATCCACACCTTGGAGCCTATTAGAGTATTATTAATTTATGTCTTCCATAGAATTCAGATTCCGGTTGTTGAATCACACATAATTCCAAGGTATCAGTTTGTTCTTTTCAATATGTTACTTGCATTCGAGTCTGTGATTCAAAGTAGGCTTATTATTTCTTTCAAAGCAGAAATTCAAGTAGAAAAATAAGATATAAAACGATATAGGCAGCAAATTTACAAAACGGGAGTTGTAACTTGATAAGCGCAGAGGGAACATACATCAATTGCAGGAGAATACCTCAAGATATTATCTGGCCACACCAGATATGATCTTCCTGCTTCAATCCCAACACTAGCACCAAACCTGAATTTCCCACTGTAGGTACAAAGTGGATATACAGCTATTGAAGTTACAGAATTCAATACAAATTTAATGACGGAAAAATACTAGTAATGATTAACGTAAATACCTGGCCAGGCATTAACTTCCCCAATTGTCCACTGAGTTAATTCCGAAGCATACAGGCAACTTTATACGTTGCAGCATCAGAAATTCACGTCCACAAAGATTATTTCATAAGCACCAACACCACAATAATAGACCCTAGAAAATGCGAAAGAAAAATCATTTTGCGGTACCAAAACGCATTTCAATCTATAACACCAACAAAGCATCTTCATGACAACAATGAATAATGATAAGGGTATGGGTGAGAACTGGATGGGGGGGTTAGTTAATGCGTACGGTTATGAGGGGACGAGTAATCCTGCCTAGCGCCGTATCCCAAGGTCCATGGATTAACAGTTGTGGGGTTTGAAGTAGAAGGGTGTATTGGAGTGCGTCTATTCAACGCTGTTAATAAATGAAATGATTAATTGACTAAACAGAAGAGGGTGATAATGAAGGCTCGGTTAAGGGTGGAGGGGGTGGGGGGGTGGGGGGGGGGGGGTGGGGGGGGGGGGGGGGGTGGGGGGGGGGTGGGGGGGTGGGGGGGGGGGGGGGGGGTGGGGGGAGGGGGAGGGGGGGGGGGGGGGGAGGGGGTAGGAGCGAGGGAGTAGACAGAGCGAGGGAAGTAGACGAAAAGGATAGTGCTGTTTGGTGGTTATGGTAGTTTTGGATAAGATTGAGAAGGTGGCCAACGAGCAATTTGAGGGAGAGTCGTGGAGAGAGGCTCGTGTTCTGAATGGGGGTATTACTCGTATAGGTAAGCGTGACGCACATTAAATTCCTCCTATTCGTAAAAAGTGAAATGTGTCGATAACAGATGCATACTTCAAGATCTGGCGAGTTCAGTCATCAGGTGTTGTCCGTGGTCGGAGGGGTGAGTTCACAGTGTCCCAGCGGATGTCCGGGCCAGCGGTCTACGAGGTGAGCCGCCGAGAATTCTGTTCATGTCAGAGACAAAAATGCATTGGACTCGTTCATGCGAGATCCTCTGGTTTTGGCTTTCGAATTTAGGCCCTCCCCAATTGAAGATCTAATTATGGTATCCGTGGTCGCTATGTAGATAGAAACTTTTGTTACAGCAAAGGTGTATATTTCAAATGCAAAGGTAGTTATTAAACCAATTGGATAAATGGATTTATCAGTACAATGGAGACTTCATATCCCATGAACCTCAGATAACAACCTTTTTTGCTGAAGATCTGTGCAGCTTGTGTAGTCGTTATTAGTTGGAATGCGTTTCACTGTGGTGTGATGCATCACAGGATCACCTAGATTTAACAGATTATCATAAAATTATGTTGCGGAACGCTTAGACAGATAGAGATTGATATATTACTAAGTGAAATACTAGAACTTTAGAGATAAGAGGGGGGGGGGTGCCGGGAATTCATCATGCTCTGTATTCGGGAAGATTGTCTAGCCAAGATAGTGTATATACCAGGTCCTCGAGCGAGAAAGAGATCCTTTAGAGGAATTGCGTTGGGGGCTAGTTGCGAGAAGAAATGCAAGAGCAACAATGACTATATGATCAATCATTAAAAGACAAGAATAAAGAAAGATCGAAAGTGAGGAGTGAGGTGAGGATGAAGGGGGTGTGTGAGTGGGGGGGTAAGAGATGATGGAGAGGTTGAGTGATGTAACAGGGATCGGGGGCGGTATGGAGTGGTAGCGGGTGCCGTGTGTGCGGGCGCCGCGCGGTGGTCGAGTGGTTGCCGATGGCGGAGGTAGTGCCAATTTGGGGGAGGAGGGTGAGGAGTGGATCGCGTGAGTAGTCGTTGGAGAGTGTGGTGTGGTATGTGTGAGAGGGGGAGAGGGAGCGAGTTGAGTGCGGGAGTGCTCGTGGAGTAGGGTGGGGGGGGGTGGGGGGTGGATGCAGAGCGTGGGACGAGATCGGATGTTACGGTGATAGGCGCCGGGTGTGTGTGTAGCTGCGACATGCGAGGTCGGGGCAGATGCGTGTGGCGGGGAGATGCCGGGGGGTATGGCACATAAAGAAGAAGCAACATTTCATACATTCAATTGGTATATCCATCAAATCATCCCTGGATATGATAGTTACCAAGAAGGCTTCATTCTTCACAACTCCCAATTAATCTGACCTCTCTAATACATAAACCTATTACTGCACAGTGAAAATTCCTTCCCCTCTATAATATTGTTATTTTACCATAAACCTCACGTCCAATTGAATACTACTTTGAGACATCTAAAAAATAACCTCGATGTAAAGAATACCAAAATCAGCAATGGGAAACTTTATACCATATGTATTCAGCATAATCTTGTCAGTGTATGGTCCAATGACATCCAGAATTAGATGTAGCTGCTTCTACCCTGTTATGGGAATACATCTCAGATTTGAGCAGCAGCGGATTGCTTGAATCTTAGTTGGCAAATGAAGCATCTCTTCTTTTGGGTCTTGGGTTCCTTTAAAGCAAGAATTACAAAGTGGGGGTGTTTTTTCTTTTTAACCCCCCCCCCCTCTGGTGCGGTTTTTCGGTATGTTGGCTAGCGAGCCTTAATGAGCTTTTGAGATTTCAACTACTATTGCATGCTAGTGACGAGCATCTATCTTGGGCAATTTGTCCTTTCCCCATACAAAACATTAATAAACTATACACAAACAACTTACAGTACAACAGCTGAAGCTCTTTAATCCTGGATTACATAAACAGAATTCCTGTCCTAGAGGAGTCGCAACTATTAAAACCAGACCCAGACAACTATAAGTTAGCACAAAACTCTTTTCTTCCCTTCGGTCTCCATGTTGTATCCTCACAACCCATTAACAACCACACAAGTTGGACTAAACTTTACCAAGTCCAAGAGTAAGAATAACTGTCTATGATTAAACTTAATATTGTATACCTAGAAAGTCTTATGCATCCAAGGGTCTCCTTTTTTAAATGGATGTAAGCATATTTTTAGTTGTTCCCACAAAAATTAATGTTATCACACTATTCTTAAACTCACAGTAATATACTTTGTTCCCAAATCTTTATCACTTTAGCCCTAAGACTTCCCTAATTGCTTAAATATTATTACCATTGATATTTTACTTTTTGTATTCTTTATGTTATCTATTATGAACAAGGACAATTATTAATATTAGGGTGCCTCACCGGTCCGTGTATTCATAGTCTTAAGTTGAGCCTTGAAGATCAACTTAGGATCTGGCTAGATTTTTACATCGAACACTTAAAAAATGGAAAATCTTAAATCTAAATCTTAACAATATAAAGATAATATTATCCATCCCAAGTCTTCAAGAACTTTCGGGCTAAAACGCATGCTCTAATTATGAAACTATTACTACGACAAACACACCAGATGTGACTAGTAGCTCTAAATCTAATTAAGAGATTTTATTATTGTTTGATAAATTGGTGTTAAATGACAATTCTATTAGTGGAAAGAAACTAGTTTTCTTGTCATACTCTAGTAGGAAATGTGAGAAAATACAGATCAACACTTTTCCAATTTTTGAAAGAGAAGAGCGAAACCACGGTTATTTAAGACTTTAACTCATGACCACTAATGCACAATACTTACATTTCCTTACTTTCATTGAAAAACAAAAGTTTATAAAGTGCATATTTAGGATTCAAGACATTTAGAATACAAAAGCAACTCGAATTCATATCTCTTTATGCTCGAAGGGAGAGGTGTAAGTGTTTAATAATCCAATTATTTTCTTCACTCAAATTTTGAGAAGAAACATTTTATAATTTATTTTGTATAATTCCCTTATTCCTCTCAGCAAAACGATATTCACTCTTAAGAAAAAAACTAGGGCAATGAAAATATCACTATAAACGGAAAGGCTTTCGAACAACATTAATACTACTGATCATTGGGCAACAATCTGTTCATCAAATCTGATATATCGAATCGACGTCTCCGTAAAGATCGAGCAAGAACAAAGAAATAACGATCTAAAATACTAAATCTAAATCAGCAGATTCATCATTGTAATAAGTTTATAAATTCTTAGGTTAGCACAGATAATCAGCAGTACTTATTAGAAACAAAGTAGATCACCTTATATAACATTGTCATAATAGCAATAGTACCTCATTAATATTATTGAGAGATGAAATTTAGAATGCCGATGATGAGACTAGCATGCACTTTGAATTGACGAGATGCAGCAATTGCCAGAGATAGTGAAAGTAGCAAGAAGGTAACAAAATGACTGCAAAAAGAACAAATGGTGGGAAAATTAAGACTACTTACCTTGCTAATCAAGTGAATGGAGACGGTCAGACTACCAGAGAGAGAGAAGAGAATCGATGAGTGATCCAAATGTAAGATATGTTCGTATATATAGGAAAGAATAATATTGATTATAATTTGAGAGAATGAAAGCAAATAGTGTTCGAAAAGAATAAAGAGGAGGAAAAAATCGTAGAGCATGCTTTTCATAGATAGATAGGGTATCGTTCGTATTGAGTGGTGAAACATTGTGTTTTAAAAAGAATCTCTGTGACTAAATTTGAGCAAACAATTTTAACAAAAAAACAAAAAAAAGGCTAGGTTCAACTTTTATCTTAGATCAAGGTTTTCGGTTGTCCCAATTCCAATTATCCGGGGGAACTCCTGAGTTACGGTAGTACGAATTACTTTAATGTACTGATGTATAACATTTTCCTCTTGATAATGTTCTAGACAATCTATCTTCTGTATTTTTGCTCAATTCAATGTACAAATTCTCAATAGTGTGTTAAATGACCAGATACCAAACTTGATTTCCAATGTTGTTATGCTTTGTTTGTTGCACGTTTGCATATTATTTATCGATTCTTGTTGGTCTTTAAATTCAGCACCAGACATCTCTAATAATTTCTTTGCCCCCAAAAAAAAAAAAATTCACCCAAAACCAACAATAATGTGTAAACCTCACAAACAATAGAAATTGAACCAACTCATAATAATTCCAAAAAACTTCACACAAAAACTTAGCAAAAATTCAAACATTTAAAAAGAATCAACACAGAATTGGAGGGAAGATTGAGGAGGAGACTGAGAGAAGCTAGAAATACCTTAAAAACAAATACCTAACAATATATTAGAGATGGAGCACCAGACAAGCGTAGCACAAGCAAAGTCAACGAAACCGTCAAACGCAAAGCAAGAATAAACAGTCAGCGCAACACAAGAGACAATAGAACGAGACGCGTCCGTCGATGTGTCCAACTCGTCCGTCGGAGCATGGACCAACGCACGTCCGTTCGAGAAGGCCACGCATCGTCTCAAGAGAGGAAGAGAAAGGGGTTTGGATTATAAATGAGAAATATTTTTATGAACAATCTGCTAAGCGTAAATAACACCCAATCTTGTTTGGAGTCTCTAGTATAAAGGCAATCCTCTTTATAAACTAAACACATATTTGAAATTCTCCCATCCACCAATACACCACGTTCTATCATTACATCTTCGTATGTTTTTTATTCAGTTGCATCCAACAACATTACACAACTTTTTCATGTCACGCATGGCGTAGTTAAACCTATAATAATTGTATATTTATAACTTCGTAATATTAATCTTCGTATTTATTATCATATGTAAAATGTCAATAATAAACTTAATTACTAGCCAATGCATCATTAACTCTCAACATCATAATTATTTTGTAATAAATATGACTATGAACATTAACAATATTTCATATAGTTTCATTCAATTTGCGTCATATTTATGTTTAAGTTTTTTACTAATTTAAGTCACATAATTAATGCCAATTATTCATTTCTAATTACGATATAAGAAGAATGAGTATGCTAGTATAATCAATTCCAAAAACGTTTTAAATTTCATTAAGGGATTACATAAGGTATTTTAAGAGGGAGACACATGCGTGTGTGCGTCGGCGCCCGCTTCCCTCCCGTTATACTAGAGATTTTTTAAAGAAGGAAATTATTTAGACAAACTTTAGTCAAATTTTTTATTTCTATTTTATGTATTAAAGTTCTACTGATATTACGATTACGGAGTTCCTCTCCGTGCGGCGGCTGCGTGGAGGATGGGGCGGCCTTCTTATATCCAATCCATTTCAATATCCTAAGATTTGATGGACCCTGATTTAAAATTTAAATAAGAAAAATTAAAAATTGCCCTTTATTTCCACTCTTAGAGGTGACATTAATCAACGTTACCTTTAGCCGAAGTGGCGTCCACAGTTCCTCTAGACCAACAATGGAAAGATCGATCTTGACTCCGAGTATTATGTGGTATGTCTGATTAGTGTTTGTTCGAAATTGTAGGTTTTTCTGACTTACTGTGAATGAAACAATTTTATCTTCCGTAAAAAACCCTAACACGCATATTGAAGGAAGAGGAGAGATGAGAGATAAAAGTGAAATTCTGTGATAAGGAGAGAGATAAAAAAATATAGTATATAATTGCTCAAAGAATAAAGATGCAGGAGCACATTTGAAACTTCATACAAACAGTAGAAAGTGAATGCAAATAATAAAAAAAAAACGAAGGAAGTTATACGGCTAGTATGATTCATTGCCAAAAAAGAAATAAAATAAAGAATTTCAGTCTATCTTATTATCTAATAATCTAAATCTATGGATCACATATACGTGCACAGCAGAGGTGGGCCACACTAACACAAGTTTTTCCCTCCCAAACTTTATACTTTTTTATTTTTTAATTTGGGTACAGTTTACCTATACTATTTTAAAGTTTGTTTGCATGTCAATTTCAACACTTGGCAGCCTCACAGGATTTTTTGCAAAAAAAAAAAAAAAAAAATACTGGAGTAATGACAATTATTTCAATAAAAATTTGAAAATGTTTTTAAGATGAAAGTTTCTAACTTTTTCCATGTACGTACTTCGTTAACGGTCTCTAGTCCTCTCTTCAATTTTTATTGTAATTTATCTGTTTTTCTCACTTTCTCAAAAAAAAAAGTCCCTCGTCAGAAAAGATTAGAGGTTATAACAAAAGTAAAACAGGATTAAATCTTTACATTTGCAAACATCAATCAACTTTAGTATTTCCAACTCATCCTCTCTTTATCGCCTTCATGATTTTTAATGTTTAACGTGTTGAGGTTGCTAATTAATTTTTTTTTTTTGTCGTTTGTGTTGTGTATTGAAGCACTTTCACTTAATTTTGAATAAAGATGTGTTTTCGTAACACAACTTAGTTTATAATATTTAACAGGAAATTACAGAACTGCAACAAGTTGCATTGCAAAATCAATTATATTAGATAGAGCAGAATAGTTAAATCGAATGCTTCATATGCATCATTACTACACAAAGGGCTCAACAATGTCTATATCATTGCTTGCGTTTCTACTTGTTGTGAATATGGCACGTATCAACAACTTGCTAAAGATACAAGTTATGTCTAGTTTCAAGGGAAGTTGGTAGAATAACGAGACAGCACATCAAAAAGAACCTCTCCTCCAATAGTTCTGTAGCATTGCACCAAAGACGCGTACTTCGTTTCATCAACAAGATCCGCAACCATCCTGCAATCGCCTCCAACTCAAACTATAAAGCTCTTAAAACCATAAAAATCTAAGGAAAAAAACACAATAAGATGCTAGTTACAAAAACCTGAGTTTGCTTGAACAAGATAAAAGACATCCAGTAACAGAAACCATGTATACCTTTTATTTTCACGGCGAAGATGACTCTTATTCATTAAAGGGTTTCTCAGGGCATCTACATCAGGAATTCAAAGGACTTTAAAAAAAACAAAAACAAGAGTTTATAAACAACACAACCTACAACTGATTCTTCCCGCATCTATTCCACAAAGTGAGATACATATAACTCATCTTAGAACATGACTAAAAAATTTCAGATGTCAATGCATTCTTTCCAGTAACCATTTTTAACCATTCCTGGTGTTTGTATTGATGTTATGGAATAAGCAATTGCTCCTATAGATCAAGTCCTTTTGATTCACCTTCATCTTTCCGTAAAAACACGACACTAAAAATAAAAACCCATTCAAAGACACAAACACAACTCAAAAAAAACCAATGAAAAAGAATATGAAAAACAACTAAAAACCCTAGAACAAAAAGTTACCCAACAAAGAAGTCGTCCTTATCATGGCCCAAACCATGAACACGACTACACCGGAACAACACACTTCGCAAGATCATTACAGACGTCGTGGAGACTCGCACTTTAAGCCCAAAACAAAGCGAAATCCACCAAGGTTCCAAACCTATTTTTCAACGGCGATAGAAGTGTCTGCACCAAAAAGATCCGAAAACATCTACCAGTCTAACATGTTAGATTCGTTGACTAGTCGAGGAGTTGCCACAACAACTAAAGAAGCAGGCTGGATTGGTGACTCTGTACAAGAGGGTTTTGCGTCGACAGACCACCCTTCATCGCACTGAGACAAGAAGAGACAAAAAGGACTATGGACAAGCTAGATCATGCGTGTCAATGCATGTTAGGAGCTAAAAGGAAAAGCATTGGAGAAGAGGTAAAGAATCAAAAGAGCGCAACACCTAATGAGATCTTAAGTAGACCATGAGACTGAGTAAACTAGATGAAAAAACGAAGAGAGACTTCTGACTCAAACCTAGTTTCTATGAAAGGACATCCATCATTGTATTACTTTATCTATTTAAGAATTTATCTATAACATTTTAAAGAGCTAGTGTGTAACCAGAACAACTCGGGGAGTATATACATTATCTATCAAAATGTTTCTTAATTAATAAGTGACTCTTAGACTCGAATGTATATGTTGTGTGCTGCAGACTACTCGGTCAAAGACATCTCCAAGAAGTGACAAATTGATTTAAAAAATGTTCATAGAGATTCTCTAGTTTATATAGAAAAGGATTGTACACGGAACAAGGATATTTCGAAATCAGGTGCTGTGTTTTGTCTTTATTTTTTCATTTCGATTAGTCAACACATCAAATAACAATTAATTCTCTCCTTGGTGTTCAAATGTGAGAAAAGAAATCCAATGCATACAAAATCAGGACATAAGCGCGATTGTACTGATATTTGTCCTAAATATAAATTTCTGAAATAATTGTCGGCGTAGATTCTATAGAATAATTTTAAGAAGAGGCTAAATCTGGTTGTGGAGTCAGTCTCACCTGTAAGTTTAAGAGTAGTGTTTTGCTTTCATTGCGTGTGACCCACGTCCAAACTAATCTAAGAACATAAACAATCCCCCTATCAATAACATAGAGAGATCGTGGAGCGAGAGTGGTGATGGGGATATACTCTTAAAATATAAGCTAACATCATCTGAAAACTTCTATGTAAACAACTCATGAGAAAAGATAACCAGCTTCTTGAGAAATTTTTAAGAACCGTTTTATTGTTGCAGGGATTTTGCACTTAACCTTCACAAACTGTTCACAAGGATTGACTCCTATAACTTGTTGATAATTACAAGTAGTATAATCCTCCATTGAAGCTAGCGGTAGAGTTGTGTGTTTTTTTTTTTATTTATACAAGAGTAAAATGTTAATATGTATTCGCAGATCTCTCAAATTGCATGAATAAGGCGTATAACACTCCACTTATGATGGTATCCAACTTAGTTTCGTTACTGGGCTTTTGCCAACAGTCTTGGACCTAAACAGATCGCTCTCCTAGTTGGTTCATGCACCCATTGAAGTATATCGTTGGTTCTCACCTCGGTGTGGGTGGCATCAGGTGCCTCCACATCCTACTATCGTCCTCATTCACAATCTTCGACTCCATCTATTTTAAAATCCTAATATTATTCCTTATGTCATGTTCAGCTATCTAAGTTGTCAATTGGTGATTTGCATGCTCCTTACATTAATACTTTAATTTCGTGAGAAAAAATGACATTCATTAGTGGAACATCATCCAAATCCGATAAATGTGGGTTGTCCTGGCCTTGCGTCATTGGTGCCTCCTCTTAATTTTAGCATCCAAGCTGCACTTAGGTCCATTGCTCTCTTTTAAGGGTTCGATTTTTATGTGTTATTTTGTTATGACTACATAGTACGGATTAAGGATGGGGGTCGGCGGTGAACACGATGAGGTGGTGTATGTATGTGGTGTCTAGATGGCACATTATTTGAATCGTATTTTATAATGATCCATTCCTGTAATTTTTAGACCTTTGATTGTTCTACTCTGATATTTGTTTGGCTCGTCGATCTGTTTAAACGTAAACGGCTAAGAATTGATGCCAGACACTCCAGCGGCTTCCACATAGGGGGGGCGAGACACCCCTGCTCACAAACTAGTTAACATATGAAACCACAACTAATCAAGTGATGCCCAATCATATATTCATATGTTGCTCTCCATGTACTCACGTTATTGATAAAATTTAAAGGATACATGTGCTAAATAACTTTCCATATCAAATGGAAAGCATGAAAGGGTGTAACAAAGAAAAAAGGAAAAATAAATAAAAATACTACAAATACAATATTACACAATGCTTCTTAAAGATAAAWCAATCTTAAGAGCAATAATTCAACCAGCAATCAATCCACCACTCCAAATTTAAAGCTCATCGTTGTAGGCTTTGCAGCAAGAGATCTTCTTGCAGCCGCAAAGCTCAGCACATTTCTCCGACGACATTAGACTTGTGAGCCAAACTTCATCGTTAGGGTTGCCGTAGTCGGAGTCATCCTCGGTGTTGTACCATGCGAAGTGAGCCTTCTTGTTGTCATAAATTCTTAGACGACCGTGTCCGAAGGTGAGRTCCCTGTGCAATGAAGTTGATGGTGCATCTTGCTCGAACCTGTAATAATTCATGTMAATTTGCACTAGGTTAGTTACATTTGACTTAGTAAAATAATTATTTGTGTAACACYTACATACATATATTAGAAGAATGTCCGAATATGTACACATATAGTATAACCCGATGTGTACATAAAGCTAGGTATAACTGGTATTACTATGCAATTTGTACGTTAGATTAATGTTCACTTACTCGAAAATTGGTTTGAAGCCGGCATCTCCAAGAGTGATGTAGACGGGTGCACACGAGTTTGGCTTGTTATCATAAACCCTGGCCTGTTGTCGAAGCATTCAAAATTATATGAAACATATATATTAGATTAGGGATTTGATTAGGAAAAAATTTAATTGACGAAAATGTAACAATAATAATAATGTGTGACTTACAAAACGTTCATAAGCGCTGACACGAGAGGAGAAAACCACATCAACTCTAGCGGTGTAGAGGAGTTCCTCCATGGCTTTCCTCATGGACTCACCTTCACCTTTGAAAGCAACYTTAGAAGTGTAAAACGGTGTGTTMATTGCGACGATAACCCATGGGGTCTTAACCCTATCGATGCTAACCAAGTCGGCCTTGAGCCACTTGTATTGAGCCGAGCTAGAATCAAAGTCAGCATATGAGGCGAGTGAGATGATGTGGGCTCCTGCGACTTCATATGAGTAGTATAAGTTTGAGGAAGAGCCACTTTCTTGGTAAGGCATGAGCCACCTTGCATTGAAGGCCTTGAAGGGTTGAGGGCCCTTAGAGAGAGTGCACACACCCTCGATCTCGTGTTTGCCAGCTGTGACCATCCATGGTCTTTGGGTAGCATATGGCTGGATGAATCGGCCAAAGGAGTCCCAAAGTGATTGGTGACCCTCGGCATATGAGAGGCCTCCAACTGCTTGTAGCACATCATAGCACTTATTGTGATACGTTCTAGAGTTCTTGGAGTGCTTGGTGTCCAAGCCCGCCTATTTCAGAAGAGGAATACAAGTAGTTGATGTGCCATGTTAATCCATTATGTCACAAATTGATGTCAGTCGGCTATATATATATATCATGGGTTTATGTGGTTAGTTTGAGTTTTTTGATGAGATAATCGAGTAACAATTGGTTAGTCAATACTCGTTACATGCTATATACGAACTAATTTAAATTAAGATAAAAATGGAACAGTAAAAAACTTTAGAATAAGACACCAACGAGGACAAGTTCGTTGAAGGAAGCAGGAGGGTACGAGAGTTCGGGACCGACTCCACCAACACGTTAAATAGTAGTGCTAGCTCCAACGGTCCAATCGTAACGTAGTGTATCTTTCCAGAGACGATAAGCATTGATAGTGGTATTTGAAATTGTCTCCAATACATTATCATTGTAGCTTCCTGCATTTTTCCCGTTATTCCCACCACTGATGTTGGCATCTTGTATGTTGATATCCATGATATTCTCACGTATCCATTCCTGCTAGTGATATGTGTTACCTACCATTTTCATCACATACATCACCAACTTTTTATCACCCAAATTGTTTAATATGTTTAAAAATCCTAATCAACCAACATCATAATTAATTAGTTGGACCCCTGTATAAACTTAACTATCATAAACGATTGTTAAATATCAATAGTTTAGTATTTATTACTATGTAAACAAATGTTTTCAACGACCTTAGCTTACTGGTATTATGTACCAAAAATTCTCTTTACACTGATCAGGTATGTAGAGCTTGTCAATTTGGTATCAAGCTGATATTTAACTGGAATAAACTTATATATAACTGAAAATTAACTGAAGCTGAAATGAATGTAACTGAACTTAACTGAACTGAGTCAAACTGAAACTGAATGAAACTGTAAGATAAAACGAAACTGAACTGTAACTGAACTGAACAAACTGAAACTGAAATTAACGTTTGAAACTGAAATTAACTGTTAAAATATAAAACTGAAACTGAAATTAACTGAAACTGAAATTACTGAACTTAACTTAACTGAACTTGAATTAACTGAAACTGAAATTAACTGAACTGGAAATTAACTTGTACTGAACTTAACTGAACTGACTGTAACTGAACTAAGATTAAACTGAAACTGAAACTTAACTGAACCGTAATCAACTGAAACGAACTTAAACTGAATACTAATTAACGTACCTTAATTAAAGTAAAAACTAAACTGAAATAGACTAAAACTGAACTGCGGATTAACTAACTTAAAACAAATGAAAATAAATTATGAAATAACTAAATAACAAATAAATAATTAAAGAAATTTACACTTTATTAATTAGATAAATTTTACAACTTTTAATTATAAGATATAAGTAATTGTTGAGATTTTGAGATTAACATTATTTTTATTTTTGAAGGAGATTATGAGATAGATAGAATGTAATGAAAATAAGTAAATTGAATTTGCATATGAGGATTTAATGTTAAGGTTAATGGGTAATAAAACTAAGAACATAAAAGAGATAAAGTAAATATGAGGTTAAACTCGTATATTACGTAAACAATTTCCATTGTGTTCTTAAACACTTTGATGAATCAGTTATTTAGGAAATTTGTTCATACTATGAACAAGTTTATAGAGATTAAAAAGGACACTCTTTTTAACATAAAGGATAATTTTTACAAAGCAAATCAAGATCATTATAAGTCGTTATAAACTTCATAATATTGCTGTTGCAAGTTCAACTTGCAACCTATCAAATTGGAACAATATTGTACTAAATAGCTATAAATCAAATTGACTGGACATCTTGTTCAATAGTGAGCATCTTGAAACGTATAAACCAAACTCGAATCAATCCCAATTCCAATCTACTGAATGAACCGAACCAACATAAAAACAAACCAAACGGAGTTGACTCAATGATATCAACCAAATTCGAATTGAATTAATTGAACTGAATTATGGTTTATAGAATTATATTAAACTAATATCATCCAAAACTTGATTGGAACTACAACTCAACTAACTGAACTTGAATGGAACCGAAATCGAGATCAAATTGATCTGGATCTTGGTTTAATAATTGAGCAACTGAAACACTACCACAACCAAACCCGACCAATCTCAAATATCCAACTCAACGAATTCAAACCGAACCAACAAAAACAAACCAAATTGAATGAACTTCAGATTGAAATCAACCAAATTCGATTGAATTGAGTTGAACTGAATTATGTTTATAGAATGTAACTAAACAATATTCATCCAAAACTGAATGAGAATCTCAACTTACTAAATTGAACATGAACCGAAACCTGATCACAACCAAACCAAACTGACTAATATTAGTTTAAGCGAGCTGATCTGAACCGAAATGAACAAATGTACTGATGAATTGTGTAATACATCTTAACTGAAGCTGAACTGAACCAGATTACCAACAAAACGAAACGAACGTGAACTTCGTTTACTGAATTGAACTAACTGGATACCAACCAAAACTGAACTGACACTGAACTGCAACTATCGTTTATAATTGTAATTGAACTGAACTGTACTAAACTGAACTTGTTCAACCGTCCAAAATGAACTGAACTGAACTTGAACTTGGTCGAACTTGAATTGAACTGAACTGTTATCAACTGAACTGAACTAACTGAACTTGATTGTCATTAACTGAACTGACTGAACTGTATGAACTGAACTTTTGGTTCAACCATTAACTGAACTGTTTTTGATCCGATTGAAACAGGGCTTAATTTGTATTGTACACATTATGCATGATTAGTTAGTTCAAACGAACATGTTCGGATGGCAAGGGCAACGAGTTACATTCCAATATTAGTTGAGATAATTTGATTTAGCCTACTTACAACTGTACCTTTAATGGACGATAGGGTGTCACTCACTAGTGCCACCAAAAGATCCATTGAATCAAGAGTAATCACGTTTTATGCATGAATATATGTCATTTTGAGAGAAAATTTCATTAATCTCATTATTATATGATGGGGGAGCAAGGATCCCCCTCTAAATTCTTTTACTACCCTCACATATTAGAAAATAACAAAGCAACATTGAAAACATTTCTAAAATAAATTCAATGCAATCTAATCAATGCACAACAATGTAAGTCAATTTTCAACTAATCAACAATTAATAAACATTATACCTTATTAAATTGAATGCTTGTGTATCTTGACCAAAAATTACTACATCTCAATAAAATAAGATAATCACAATAAGTCAATTAATTTACAAGATGAAAATTATAATAATGCGAATATTTAATTCAAAATTTTTAAAACAAACTAAATCAATATAATTACGGCACTAAAAAAATTTAATGTTACACAATTTTATCAATAAATTTAAAAATTCAATCACAGCTGAAAGATATTGATCCTTCAGATCTGAAGCATACCATTTCGGAAGACATGAACATGTTTTAATGTTAAAAAATTTATTATCAAATACGACGGACTTACTACGCATCGCATTGTACATAAAGAACAGTATATATAAGAAGTGTGAGAGTGAGGATAACTCAAGTGATAAGTTTTCCTCCCGATTTCTAGGAGATCCCGATCGTTCTCATCCCCGCACATTGGTCCACTTAGCCAAAAAAGAATATACGAAGAGATCATTTATAATATAGAAAAATTATTTATAAGTTTTTTTTTGTTTGCAAAAATTATTAAAGTTAAATTTGTGTTTTGCTTTACAGTAATGCTTTGATTGTTTTACGGAGTATATTACGAAAGGTATTACAAACAATTTGTTTCCAAAATTTTCAATATCTAGTTTATGAAGAAAATGATAAAAGCACTCACAGATGTTAGAGCACGATTTTTGTTCCGTGCTCTACTCAAATGTAGGAGTGTAAATATAAAAGAAAGAAGMGAAGTTGTGTCTTTTACCATATCGGATAAGTTTGTTTTGAAATTTGATGCTCTTGCAATTAATGATTCTCAGCGGCATGTAGCTAATATACATGCATTCAAGCAGATACTCCATACATTTATTAATAGTAGATCGATATCACATTATAGGCAGTCTTTACTATGCACAAAGCAACCAATTATATCGTAAAACCACACTGAATTTCAATGAATTTTACTTGAATACAAAGTTGCTTGGTTCATCTGATCTGAGGTCGTATATATCTGTAGTTATCAATAATCGTCGTTAATGTGTCAATACATTGATTAATTTATTATTGTGTCAAGGATCAGGATATTATTGTGTCAATACATTGATTAATTTATCCCTAAGACATACGATAGTTTAAAATTTGATATCGAATAATTTTAAAATAATTAATTAATAACATCGAATTAGAAAAGATACAAAATGATCAAAGATGAAATAATTTGATTTGAAAATGAAACTAACTATGTGATAGATAGGCTAATGCATGTGATTTCATTAGAGATTGTGAGAGATCAGATTGAGACATAGCACATATAGTTGGTTCATGAACATGTTAATCAAAGACAAAATTTAAAAAAATCAGTGATGTTTGAATATATATATATACAACTAATACAACTAATACAAGTACATGTTTAGTCTGAATTAGCTCTATTATGGCCCTTGCACATACAGCAGTCACCAACTGGCAATTGTTTAACCTTTCTTTAGAATACAATTCCTCATTACAAAAGATTCCTTTGGCGTGATCCGCTCATSAAATACACTAATAATTATTTTAACAAAATGCAAGAATTTGCAAATTAACAAATTGTATAGGAGACATTATTCTATAAAACATTGTACTATAAGATCGAAATCACGTATTTTTTTGTAAATTTATTAATCAGGGTAGACGTTTTCTAGTGTGTGTGATTTTTTTTATTTTTAATCTTTTTATGTTTGAATTAAAGTGTTTTTAGTAAAATTTGATCGATAATATACTCTGACGTTGTTAAGTAAGATAAATTAATTTGTTAATTAGTAGGTTTATGATGTGATTAGGGTGACTATATCTATTTTGTTCCTAAGCTTTTATAAAAAGAACAAATAAAAACATTACTCCACTAATAACGGGCAATCTAGCTACCATGATGTGTGTCAAATTGCTTTTTTCAATTGTCCACTTTCAAGGTAGGGATAAAGATATGTACATCACTTTTGTTTGACCAATTGGCTTAATTAATATCATAAGCATTAGACTAAATCATAACACACTACTCTACTTTAAACTTCATTTTCTACATCAGATATTCAGATCAATTGATAATAACATAATATATATCATCTTATTTAAACTAATTACAAGTATATACTAATGTATTATGTTATGATTTATTATTGCACTCACATTTCTGAGATAATCATCAAAAAATAAAAATAAGAATATATGTTTAATGGGCAAATTAAATCAGCTTCATTATTATTGTTAAGGTTGTTTGAATATATAACACCTACTACAGACTGTAGTGTAGTGTAGTGCAGTCGTGCAGAGTTGATCTCAGTTATCCATATGCATGACTTTCATGTACTATAAATATTTTATACTCATTCTTTACATTATTATTAGTTATTATAGTTTTGTTTTTTGGATTAAAAGTTCAAAATTCGTGATTAAGTATATTTTATCAAGCCAATAATTGATTATCTTGATCACAATATTCAAGAAATAAATCAAATTTAAACTTTTGAATATGATGAAGAAAAGGGAAGTATAGTATATATATGATAAAAGGAAAAATAAAATAAAGAGAAAAACGAGAACAAAATATGATGGCCCATTAATCCCCATCTAAACATATGATCAACATTATTAAATAATAGTCATTTGAAAGTTCATGTATGTTAATATGTTATTCAACAATAATGAAATAAATCAATTATAAATAAGTAGGAAAACAACAACTAATTAAATGCAAATAAAATGAAATAAGTAAATATGTTAACCGGACCATGTTATCTCAACCAAAAGTTCAAGCTGATAGTTAATGCTCGGAAATATGTTATATACTCTATTAACATTTTCTCAAGAATCATCATGTTTATCTAAATATGTTAATGCATTTAGTTTAGTTTAGTTTGTTGAATGGAGGAGAGAGAGAGAGAGAGAAGAAACCTGTTGAGGAAGAGTATTGCAGCTGTCACCTGCAAGTTTTACAAGTGATGCTAGAGCATGTTGTTGCAAGAACACTTGTGAGATGAAGATCACAAGAAGAAATGTAGCTTCTTTCCTCATTTTCCCCCCCTTAGCTTCTTTCTTTCTTTGCCTTGTGTTTTTTCTTATTTTTTGTTTAACGAAATGTTCCAACTAGATGTGTATTTATATAGACAAGGTNGAGAGAGAGAGAGAAGAAACCTGTTGAGGAAGAGTATTGCAGCTGTCACCTGCAAGTTTTACAAGTGATGCTAGAGCATGTTGTTGCAAGAACACTTGTGAGATGAAGATCACAAGAAGAAATGTAGCTTCTTTCCTCATTTTCCCCCCCTTAGCTTCTTTCTTTCTTTGCCTTGTGTTTTTTCTTATTTTTTGTTTAACGAAATGTTCCAACTAGATGTGTATTTATATAGACAAGGTCTCATGGTTACATGCCAGCTCTTCTAGATATATATCGCACTTACTAATTAAGACAGGCTTGTAATTATGGATCACATGCTCATTATAAAACTAAAGTAGCAAAAAAATATATATATACATAAAAAAATAAAAAATTCTACTAAGAGGACGTAGTGTGTTACGTTTAAACTTTTTTTTTCATAAAATTTTTTGGGTCCAATAAGTGTCGATAAGAAAATTTTACTGTTGTCACTTAAAATATAACCAACATAGGAAATTCAGGTCAGTATTTAAAAACTTTTTGGTAAGTTGAATAATTTTCGAATGATTAAATAAAGATTAATTATATCAATTCTTTTTTTTAATGAAATTATATCAATTTTAATTAGGTTTAATAAGGGGTTTATTAGTTTTAATAACATATAAGTAATATAATTCATTGTTTCATTTTAGAATTAGATCTAATTAGAATCATATAAGTTCCATTAAATTTGAAAAACGATATGATATTCAGGTCCAACTAGTTTAATTAGTTTAATTCATGCATATAGTATATTAATTTAATGTACTGTTGTAGGTAAGTTCAACTCTAAAGAAAATGGACACCACACCCTACATATATCATTAAAGCATAAATATAGTACTATGTGGTTTTGATGATCACTAGTGCGACACAAATTGTGTTGAGTTCCTTAAGTTTTGAATGATGACAAAYCATTACAGGAAACARAATGATTAAAGTATGAATATTGTTGGTTCTGGGAACCAGCTAGTTTAGAAACTTRTTTCCCTAGACAAGTTAATATTTTAATGAGAATGCTTTGAAACTAACTTGTTTATTACAGGGAACAGCTGATTACATAAGAGCACATTCACTGGTGCAGAATCAGTACGAGCTGTTTCCTTGACTGTTATTCTGAAGAACAATCATATATCTTTTGTTGCATGTTAACATTGTTATATGTGCAGTAATAGATCTATTCCAAGACTTGAAGTGTGAATCCTTTCGAAGATATTTTCCCGTCATTAACTTTAGGTTGAATGCAATTTGAAGGTTCTAAGATACTCAAGAGGGGGGGGGGGTGAATTGAGTATAATCGACTGTGACCAATTTTTCTTTTTGCTTTGATCTTATGATAAGGAAACCAGTTGGGCTGGTTCCATACGCAGCGGAATGTAAATAAAGAGTAAAAGAAACACAGTATTTAACGAGGTTCACCACTCCGGGCTACGTCTCCTACCTACCCTAAGCTCTTTTATTAATCAACGTCTGAAAAACAAAGAACTTGCTCACTCTA
>SNQN01000205.1:147667-162105 GCA_008642245.1 Bassia scoparia | reverse complement strand
ACACAAACTTGAACTCATATATATGAGTGAGAAGAAAAACCCTAAAATTCAGGGCGAATGCTTGAAGTTGAAGATCTATCACAATGGAGGATATTCAAGATGAGGTAAGTTTTTGGAACACTATTATTATGTGTTTTGTTGTTGGTGCTAATATAACCCACCCCCACATGTCATGACTGGCTATGCTAAGAGGGTTTGGGGGGAAAATGGGTATTGATTTGATTGCTTCTATTCATAAAGGGGTCTATATGGTTCGATTTCTTGATCAGGGGGAAGGGATAATGCTCTGGAGGGACATTATATGTTTGATTCTCACCTAGTGATTGTGAAACATTGGTCCCCTGATATGGACGTTTTTTAGGATAATATCAAAATGGTTCCTATTTGCGTTACTCTTCCTCATCTAAACATGAAATATTGGGGATAACCAGTCTTGTTTCGGCTGCTTGAGAGCATTGGGAATCCTGTTAAACTTGATTTAGCTACCATGATGAAGAAAGAGAGGTTGCACTTTGCTCGAGCTCTCATGGAAGTTGAAGTCAATACTATGCTGCTCGACTCTATTATGTTTGAAAATGAGTATGGTTAGGATGTCATTTAACTTGTTGAATATGCCGRAGACCAGTGTTGTGCACTTTTTGCAAGAAATTTGGACACTCTATTGACAAATGTAAGAGAAAGCATAAACAGATTTGGCAACCTAAAGAGGTGGCTCCAGTAGTAGTCACAGTTCCAAATGCGGCTAAGGCATCAATATTTGATAAACTTCAGGATGAGGAAGGATTCATTATGGTCACTTCCAGATCCAAGAGTGCCAATATTCAAAAGCCATCTGAAATACTTATGAGTAACAAATTTAGTGCTTTATTACTAGCTGTTGAGACTGTTGATCTTCCTAATGTGGCTAGTGATCCTGATGCTTCTACAATTGTTCATATTGATAAGGGGTTAGATGCCCCTAATCAATATGAATAGTATGCTTTTCTGGAATGTTAGGGGACTCAACATCAAAGCGAAACAATTGGAGGTAAGGAATCTTATTTCTTCCTACAATGTTTAACTTGTGAGTCTCCTAGAAACCAAGGTGAAGGCTAGTAACATTTGTAATGTGTATCTTAATGTCTGTCTRGTTGGTGTTTGACCACCAATTTAACTTGGCATGGAAAGGGGAGGATTTTGGTTGCGTGGAACCCTCATGTTTTTATAGTTGATATTAGATTATTTTGCAGTGCTCAGATGATTCATGTTCATGTCGAGCCTTCTAGGGTAGGTGTATCTTTCTTTGTTCTGCACAATTATTTATGCTTTTAATAGTGCTCATGATAGGATAGCTCTATGGCAACAGCTTTGTCACCTGTAGGATACAATGATGGATCCCTGGATTGTGTGTGGGGATTTCAACTATGTCTTGTTTACTAATGAAAGGGTTGGTGCCCCAGTTTCTAAGCATGAGATTGGTCCTTTTGTTGAGTGTTTAACCCATTGTAAGCTAGTTGATATCAAATACACTAGGAGGTTTTATACTTGGAATAACAAGCAGGATGTAGGGAACAAAATTTTATCTAAGATTGACTGAGGGCATGCTAATGATGCTTGGCTTACCCATTACACAAATTCTGAGATTATCTTTCTTCCATAGGGTTATTTTGATCATAGCCTCATGTTGTTGAGATGCTTTCCTGACCTGAGTGGTAGAAAGACTTTCAAATACTTCCCTATGTGGGAATCTCACCCTGAATTTGATCATRATGTCCAGAGTTTCTAGAACACAACAATCAAAGGTGATTTTTCAAAACCTTAAGAACCACAAATAAAATTTTAGAGAACTGAACACAACTTATTATTCTGATCTGCATAATGCAGACCAGATAGCTTTCAAGGTGGTGCGGTATTGGCAAGAAAAGTTGCATTCTAGTCCTACAAATGTTGAGGTTGTTCATAAGGAGTATGCAACAGCTCAAAAATACAAGGAAACACATGTTCATTATATGAGTTTCTTGAAACAAAAAGCTAAAGGTGCCTGGTATCTTAAGGGAGATGAAAATTCCGATTTGTTTCATAGAAGTGTCAAGGAAAGAATCAATAGAACCAGAATAAATGCTAAACAGGATAAGAATAGGGTTTGGATCTTTGATCAGATGACTGTGAACAAGGCTTTTGTAGATCACTTTCAGAGTTTCTTAAATGCTCAGTCTAGTAGGAAACTTATCAAGTAGAAGGTTTATTCAACAAGGTCCTATCTTGGAATAGAGACAACATCTGTTGTTGCANTGATCCTGATGCTTCTACAATTGTTCATATTGATAAGGGGTTAGATGCCCCTAATCAATATGAATAGTATGCTTTTCTGGAATGTTAGGGGACTCAACATCAAAGCGAAACAATTGGAGGTAAGGAATCTTATTTCTTCCTACAATGTTTAACTTGTGAGTCTCCTAGAAACCAAGGTGAAGGCTAGTAACATTTGTAATGTGTATCTTAATGTCTGTCTRGTTGGTGTTTGACCACCAATTTAACTTGGCATGGAAAGGGGAGGATTTTGGTTGCGTGGAACCCTCATGTTTTTATAGTTGATATTAGATTATTTTGCAGTGCTCAGATGATTCATGTTCATGTCGAGCCTTCTAGGGTAGGTGTATCTTTCTTTGTTCTGCACAATTATTTATGCTTTTAATAGTGCTCATGATAGGATAGCTCTATGGCAACAGCTTTGTCACCTGTAGGATACAATGATGGATCCCTGGATTGTGTGTGGGGATTTCAACTATGTCTTGTTTACTAATGAAAGGGTTGGTGCCCCAGTTTCTAAGCATGAGATTGGTCCTTTTGTTGAGTGTTTAACCCATTGTAAGCTAGTTGATATCAAATACACTAGGAGGTTTTATACTTGGAATAACAAGCAGGATGTAGGGAACAAAATTTTATCTAAGATTGACTGAGGGCATGCTAATGATGCTTGGCTTACCCATTACACAAATTCTGAGATTATCTTTCTTCCATAGGGTTATTTTGATCATAGCCTCATGTTGTTGAGATGCTTTCCTGACCTGAGTGGTAGAAAGACTTTCAAATACTTCCCTATGTGGGAATCTCACCCTGAATTTGATCATRATGTCCAGAGTTTCTAGAACACAACAATCAAAGGTGATTTTTCAAAACCTTAAGAACCACAAATAAAATTTTAGAGAACTGAACACAACTTATTATTCTGATCTGCATAATGCAGACCAGATAGCTTTCAAGGTGGTGCGGTATTGGCAAGAAAAGTTGCATTCTAGTCCTACAAATGTTGAGGTTGTTCATAAGGAGTATGCAACAGCTCAAAAATACAAGGAAACACATGTTCATTATATGAGTTTCTTGAAACAAAAAGCTAAAGGTGCCTGGTATCTTAAGGGAGATGAAAATTCCGATTTGTTTCATAGAAGTGTCAAGGAAAGAATCAATAGAACCAGAATAAATGCTAAACAGGATAAGAATAGGGTTTGGATCTTTGATCAGATGACTGTGAACAAGGCTTTTGTAGATCACTTTCAGAGTTTCTTAAATGCTCAGTCTAGTAGGAAACTTATCAAGTAGAAGGTTTATTCAACAAGGTCCTATCTTGGAATAGAGACAACATCTGTTGTTGCAATTTACTAGTGAGGATATCAAGAGGCTATTTGGTCTATTCCTACTACCAAAGCACCAGGGAGGGAKGGATATGGTAGTGGTTTCTTTAAAGATGCATGGGAATTTATTGATGAGGATATGTCATTATGGCTGTTAAGGAATTTTTTCAAGAATGGGAAGATGTTGAAGGCCATTAACACAACTGCTATCACTCTGATGCCCAAGGTTGCTTGTCCTATGGTTGTTCGTGAATATAGGCATGTGTTGCATGTTATACTGTACTCTACAAGTGCATTTCAAAGCTTCTTTGCACAATGTTAAARAGGGTTCTCCCTGCCTTAGTATCCCCTAATCAGGGGGCTTTTGTAGCTGGTAGATCAATTACTAGCAACATTCTTGTATGTGAGGACTTAATTAGACATTATGCAAGGAAGCAAGTTGCAAAGAGTTGCTTAATGAGGGTTGATCTTCAAAAGGCTTATGACACTGTGAGTTGGACTTTTTTGGATGATGTACTCAAGGCTTTTGGGTTTCTCCATCAGTTTAGGTCTAATGTTATGGAATGTGTTCACCTAGTTTCACTATCATGATCAATGGTACTTGCCAAGGCTTTTTTACTTCCTCTAGAGGTTTGAGGCAAAGTGATCCCATCTCACCACTCTTATTTGTCTTCTACATGGWATACCTCACTAGGGTTTTAAAGTACACGAGCTTGAAACCAGGGTTCAGGTTCCATTCAAGGTGTGGTGTGGTTTTGAATCGGATTTCTGTTCCTAAGCATAGACTTATTTTATGGCTTTTGGCTCAAGAAAAACTCCAAGTTAAGGAAAGACTATACAGGCATAGTATTTCCCTTGATATGTTGTGCTGCCTTTGTGGGACTTATGATGAAACTAGTAATCACCTATTTTTCCAATGTCAGTTTAGTAAGCAGCTCTGGGGAGTGACCTTGGGATAGTTCCACTATTATCAGCAATGAGAGTCTTTTGCTCAGTTATGTAGATGGCTAAACAGGAAGTCTTTGGACTTAGTTAAACGTCATATCATTAAACAAGTGCTCCTATATAGATGTGGTTTAATTACCAGGAAGTCCATTTAAGCTCAAACTTGGGTAGATAATATGAAATGTAATGAGTAGTTGTTGGTGACTGTCCTTGGTTCAAGGGTAGTTGGCCTTAATGAATCCTTTTCACTTACCCAAAAAAAAGTTTAAAACTAGTAAGGTATCATCTCATTCTTGTTTGTGTTGAAATTATTTTACCTTAAATCTCTCCCTTCAAACGCGCGCCAAAACAAAAGTTAAATAGTTAATCAATTGTTAATCCTAAGTTAAATTGTTTAATATTAGCCCCAAAGCATAATCAATAATTAAATATTAATCCCAAGATTATTAATATTAATCCTGAGTTAAATGGTTAACTATAAACCACAAGACATAATCAATAGTTAAATATTAATCTCAACATTTTAGCAGTAGTTAAATAGTTAATCCTAAGTTAAATATGTAATACTAATTAAATATTAATCCCGAGATATATCAAATATCAATAGTTAAATATTAATTCCAGCATTGATCATTAATCAATAGTTAAAAATACTAATCCTAACTTATATATTTCAATTTAATTCAGTTCAGTTCAGTTCAATTCACATCTATTCAGTTCAGTTTAATTTAGTTCATTTCAATTATTCAATAAAAAAAAACATAACCTAATTATACTCTTTGAGCTCATATATAAGTCGTAACAATGTGTTGCACACTTGCACAAATGAACAAATTACGCACGGGGTACAACAATGATACTCCAAACTGAAATGCTATAGTGGGAAAAATGAGATGAGATGAAAGTATGAAACAACAAATTAAACCTAGTCACTTTCTCAATAATGAAAGTCACCTCATATCTCTTCAAAAGCTCAAAATAAAGTCATTTCTATCCTACACAAAACACAAATGATACAATAATTACTTGATTCTTTCATGTAATGGGTTTAATTGGTTATTAGGCCGGGATTAGTGAAATAGTAGTACAATTATTTTTATAATGGCAAAAAGGATGCTATAATAGGGTGTACGATGCTCATCGTATACTAGATAAACAATGAAATAAAATAAATGAACAATTGAAGAATGTAGATGAACAAYGGTGCAAAAGATTATAATTGTGTTTTCCTGTGAAAATTAATATTGTACAGTAAAATGATTATTAATCTTTTAATGTTCATTGTATTAAAGGTATAATTTTATAATGTGTATGATGTGCATCATACACGTACTCTAGTGTATAATCTACTGATTGTTTTTTTAGGTGTTTTTGGTGTTTAGAGAGTCACAAGGGCGGGGATGAGAATCGATCCGGCCAAGATCTCTTGGAATTGGGAGGCAAGCTCTAATTTAACCACTTGAGTTATCCCTCACTCTCATCTACTGATTGTTTAATTTTATAATGATCAGCTGAACGTACTTTCTCCGTATCGCTAAAAACGCAACAATTACCATTTTAGGAAATATCACAATAAACGCAACAAACTTTTAGCTTCCATATTTGATATGTTTTAGGCTATGAAATGTCTATTTTACCCTTACTAAAACATTTAAAACATAATTAAACTACGCTAATAAAAATTATAATCCTACAATCTAAATTAATTAAAAACTTAAACCCAAACTAATCTCCACCCCACTATAGCAGCACCACCACCCCTACGACCACCACTCTAATAGCAGCACCACCCCTACGGCCACCACTACAATTGTCGTCCAACCAGACAAACCACCGCAACCTCCTTAACAACCCTAATCGAACAACCCAGGAACCCCACAACCTCCCTCACAGTCCCAATTGAACAACCCAGGTAACCCACGACCTCCCTCACAACCCCAATCTCGAACGCCGCAACCTCCCTACAGACCTCCACAAGCCGCCGCAACCTTCTTTTGGACCTAATCGTACCGTCGCAACCCGCAACCTCCCTTCGGCCCCAATTGAAGCGCCGCTATAACCCTAATCGAATCGTTCAATTGGAGTTTGCGCGTTCGCGCATGGTTTGATGGGGATATGCAGATGGTTTTGTTGGAGTTCACGCAGGTGGTGGTTGTGGTTGGGGATCGATTGGGGGTTCGTGGTTGGGGATGTTTGTAATTGGGGTGGGTGGTGGTGGTTCTTCTTCCCCATTGTTAACTTAATTACATCTCTTAATCTAACCTTTAATTTTACTTTGCAAATTTTGTCTAGGAGTTYGTGCGAAGGAGTTTGTTGCGTTATTGCTGATACGAAGGAAGTATTTTAGATCATTAAGTCAATTGACGTYAAGTTTGTGCGATAGACATTTTGAGAGAAGTGGGAGGTGAATAAGGAAAATTATTACCTTCAATAAGCTCAAATTTAAAAGATTTTCTCTCMTATCAGATCAGAGTTGTTAATAGATCAAATTATGCTTGGTTACCGATAATGTACACTTGAACATGATTTAGTATGTACTTGTATAATGTATAAAATATGTTACATACGAAATAATGTAGAATGTAGTTTATCTTTCTATCAGACATTATGGTGTCATTTTCTTAAAGGATTTTAATTTATGTGTATTATTATTTCATTTCTCTTTCTAATTTGAGATTAGACTTTTTCCTTAAATTAGATATTTGATCATATTGCACGTTTTCTTTATATTTATATTTTAATTATATGATCGTATACCTCATTTGAYGTGTACTCCTATATATTCTACCTTTTATAATACTCGGTATATATATTTATTTATGATAATAATAAGAAAATAACTTAGCAAGTTTGGCCGGACATGGGACAAGTAATGTCCTTTAGGTTCTTCAATCCACATGTCTTTTTGAATGCTTATACAGTTTAGAGGTGATCAACGTTAGCCCGATCTGTCAGCTCGGTCCGGTTCATCCGAAAAAGTGARGGTTTTGGGCAACCAAAAATATTATTTTTTAGTTCAAAAGCCCGGCCCGACCCGCATAAGCTCGCAATGGCCCGCAAAGCTCGCTYTTATAGACGGATTTCGGYTATACTTTTTATATACAAACCCGACCCGACCCGCCCATTTGATCACCTCTACTTTTTATATAACAAATTTATAAGAGCATTTGAAACTCATTCTCAATTCAAAAAATTTATGTACGGAGTATGTCTTTCAAAATTTACTTACACTAGTTACGAGCCTAAATCAGATGAAAAACTAGTCATACACAAGTCTGTTAAAATTCAATTAAAAAATCAATTGATAACATAAAAAGTATCATACCAAGCTTATATACTAGTTATCGTCTCTCAAATTTTTTAATGTGAGACATATGTAAGAAATACTCTCAACATCTATATAATCTAATAACTCTTACTAAAGCAATCCCCACCTCCCACATTTTCCCTCCCAAATTTTCCTCCCAAACACACTTAATTAATTATTGAATAAAACATGTAAAAAATCATTTAATAAATGTKAATAAATGTGTTTATGACTAAAATTTTATATATTTATTAATTTATATAAAACTAKAACAAGATTCRAAAAGAAAACCTTGTAATTACAATTTAAAAGTATCAAATTTTGATTAAATTTAGAGCAATTTGTATTTTATTTAAAAACGAGCAAATGCTCGGGRATTATCTAGTAGTATAACTAAAGCAATCCCCACAAAAATATCCTTTTCCCTCCTAAAATGCATTAAATTTCCCTCCCTACTCTCCCCCTCCTCTCTATCCCTATTACTTAAGGACTTGTTTACATTAACTTATTTTCAGTTCAGTTAGTTCTTAACCCAATTTCTCTCTCTCATAAAATTAAATATTCAATTCAGTTCAGCTCCGCTTAGCTTCAATTAGTTCAGTTTAGTTCARTTGATTTCAGTTAAGGTAAACAGACCCTAAGTTAATATTATTTATTATTTATATTAGATATTAATCAATTAATCAATGCATTTAATTTCCCTCCTAACCCACCCTCTATCTCTATTACTCTATAGTTAATATTATTTATTAATCAATGCCCTAGACTTCATTAGAAAATTTAATTCTTGCTTATTTATTAAATTAGTTGTTACTTTTTTCTTAGCTTTTTTAAAAATGGTTAAGTTAAGTATATTTTTTGAATAATAACTTATTACTATTAATATGTTTTAATTCTGTCATTCTTATAAACTTGAATAGTTTTTTGTACATTAAGTGCAAAGTTCGATATTAAGAATTAAATCTTCTATAGTAAAGCAAAATCCAACTTTAGTATTTTCCCGGCCTCCCAAAAGCTTTCCTATTTTCTGYCCATACATGCTACAAATTTWTTTAACCTTTATTTAAATAAATTAGATTATAAACAATAAATAAGCTTTATTTATCCCTCCCAATTTCTTTTCATCTATTCCTAAAAATTATTCTAGACTTTTCCACCTTAAAATTTATTATCTACTACATGTAGTGTATAAATTATAGTTTAAGTTTTTATCATCTTCCCAACACTGATTTGTCGTATAGAACAAATTCAATTGAATACCTATGAAACTAAACTTTTCCACTTCAAAATTTATTCACCCAAAAATTCTAATTTGAGGCTTTTTAATATTACCTTAAATCCAGTTTTGTCCTCAGATCAACAAAGTCCCATTTTTTTTAATCTTATTAAAAAAAAAAGTCATGTATTTTTTTATATCAATACATTCTTAAAAACTACTACTATACAAAGTAAGAATGACTTTCTAAAACTCAATTTGTTAGTGAAATAACACCGAAACCGAAAACTGTATATATGGTTAAAGTTCSAATAATTTGTTTGTGGAGGGTGCCAAATTTTGAGAAGCCAACAAGCTAAGACAAATATGAGCTAAGTTGCATGATATTGTATTCAATTACCTAACAACAGTTTCATCTTACTTTCCGATTGAATCATTTATGCAATTAAATATATAAGATTAATTATAATGAGCTAAATCGTGCAAACAATTAATAAAATAAAATGTAAAAAAACAAAATAAGAAATGTATATTGTATGTAACATTTTTCCTTAGTAGAAAAAAATTGAGTTGGTACCATCTAAAATTGAAAAATGTGAGAGTTGTAGAGTTGTGAGAGTAAGAGTTTTTTTAAATATATTTTATTTAACTTTATTTTTAGTTTTTAAAATTATGCATGATGTATATGAATCTTTTTTGAAGGACTTGAATTTATTGAAATCTATAGAGTTCAACTCCATAGGATCCAAAGCTCAAAAACGTAATGTCAATAAAAACATTACATATTTTAGAATGTTATTTTTTTACATCTCCAAACATCATTACATGAATTCGACACTAATTTCTCTTTGTAAATAATTATTCCAAATTGGTTTGCTAGAATTAGTACAATAGTAAGTTACGGTTTTATTTTTATATCTTTTGAATTTATTTAGAATGATAAACAATTTCTTATAACCTTCGTATTTTCATTATTTTGTGCATTTAAAAATCGTGCATCGCACGGGTATTATCTAGTGAAATAATATAGAATTGTATTAAATTGTGAACTTAAGAAAAAAATAATTAATACATTCATACCATTAAAATTTTGGAAAAATTAATGTTTTTATGTACGGAGTACATAAATAAATAAAAATTAAGAAATAAAGGGGATAATAATATAAGTTGCCAACCTCATCCAACAATGGCATGTCATCAATAGATCAGTCTGATATATATTTTCTGCCAACTTGACTAATAAATAAAATAAGAATGAACTTGTCAATCTATTGTACAAACAAATGATAATTATGCTTAAATATTAAACCGATTGCTTGGACCATTCAATCTTGGATTTATATATGTATGCTAAAAAACACAAGTATATAGATCAAATCTCACAGTATTTTTATCTATTCTGTCTCCCAATTTCATATTCTATATCTGAATCTTATGCATGAAATTACAAAGTATGCAGAGCATGTACTGAATTTCATGTGAAATTTCTGACAATATATAAATTAAATACAATTTTGGAGTATGAAATAGCGGGTAAGTAGCAATTCATAACATAGCTTGGGATAAGAATGGTCAATATCCTTTTAAAATAGTGTCTACAATTAGTCAATTACAATATGGTGTCAAGAGTAAAAGTTATGGTATACTAACTTATTTTGTCTTTTTCCTTGTGAGACCTGGAATTTTTTGACACCATATTCATCTGTCTGAACACCATTTCAAATCAAGATTGACCATTTTATCTCAAACTTGTTATTGATTTATACGCCCTCATGAAATAGCCATTAATTAATTAACTATCTATCCATATGCTAGTTCTTGGCCTCCTCCCTCAAAAAAACTCTAACCTCATTCCTTGCTTCTCTTCTTGTTTTTTCATAGATTTTGGAGCCACCACCATTTAGGTTGATGATAAGCCCCCTTTTTCTTTTATTATTTGAAATTTTAGGGTTTTCACACAACAAGAATCCGCGCTTTTAAAGTTCGATTTTACCGACCGCCATTGAAATCGTCGGTAAAATCAATATTATCGACCGTTTAAAGGTCGACGTTATTTACTGACCATTTGAAAAAAATTTATCGACCGTTTTTGCTTGTGGACGGCATGTACCGACCGTTTTGCAGATATACCGACTAATGTACGGTCGGTAAAAACATTTATTTAATATTTAAAAAATAAAAAATACCGACCGCCGTATATAATTACCGACCGTTGGCGGTCGGTAAATTTTAATTTCAATTTTTTAAGCCGACTCATGCTCCCACGGTCCCACTTGCTTTCAATTTTTCAACCGACTCAATAACCCAATAAACCCCCTACTTTATCCTCATTCACTCATTCATACCCACCATCTCTCTCTCTCTCCTCATTTCCTCCACATCTCTCTCTCTCTCTCTCTCTCTCTCTCTCAGCTCTTCATCTCTCTCTCTCTTGGCTCTTCATCTCTCTCTCTCTCAATAACCCACCCTCTCTCTCTCTCTCTCTCTCTTAGCCATCCTCACCGTGAACCGCCTCACCTCCTCACCGTGAACCGCCTCACCTCCCTCTCCCTGCCTCACCGTGAACCGCCTCACCCTCTCCCTGCCTCACCTCCCTCTCCCTGCCTCACCGTGAACCGCCTCACCTCCCTCTCCCTGCCACCGACGCCACAACGTCGTCTCACCCGCAACCCCGCAACCCCGCAACCGCCGCTTACCCCCACAAAAGGTTTTGATTTTTCAGATCTACTTTTCTCTTTTATTGTATTTTTTTTCTTTATTTTAGGTTTTTATGACTTGATTTTCTGTTTTAGTTATTTATTTTGGGTTTTGTTCGATTTTGTAGAGTTTATATATTTTTTTTTGGCTTTTTTTCGGATTTTGTTTCTTCGTTTTTTTTTATTTTTTTTCCTTCGTTTTTTTTTCATCTCGAAATTTCGGTTAAAGATCTAGGGTTTGAATGAATCAATTTGTGATTTGTTATTTCGTTTTTTCTAGAGTCGGATACATTTTTAATGTTTTTCTTTCAATTTWTCTTTCGTTTTTTCGGGTTTAGTTCTAATTTTTTTGTTTTTGATTTTTTCTGAGTAATTCAACTCTATAAAAACGAAAATGAATCTATTTTTTTAATTCACTTTTGATTTTTAGGGTTTTTCCTTTAAATTTGATTTTTTGGGGTTTTATCTTAATACTTTCACTAGATTTACAATATTTTGATTTTTTCCAAATTAGCTAATTAATTTGTTCTATTAATTTTCTGATTTTTCTTGCGATTTTTGCTCTTATTTTCATTTCATTGTTGTTTTTGTCAACATAATTTTTTCTTCTTTGTTTTCAATTAATTTTCTGATTTTTTTTCACCCTTTTCCACTCTTCATTTTCGGTTTTTGATTCTTACTAATTTATTTTGATTTTGTCATCTATTTTTTTTGCAGTTAATTAAAGATCTAGAAAATTTGGGAGTGAAGTTTTGATGGATTCTAGGCTGAAGATATGTAAAGAAAGGCTTCTACATTGTTTAGGGTGAAGAAATTTCATAGTTGTAGGTATTTTGTATTTATTAGTTTGAATCTTGTAAGTATAAATATATATTTTTTGATATGAATATAATGATTATTTGAAATTTTTGATATGAAATTGAGTTTTGTTTTCGTTTTATTGTTTTTATTCGTTGAAAGGTGAAAGTTGTTTTTGACAGTCTTGTCAGACAATTTTCTGTTTTTTTTAATTATCAAATTAATATTACCGACCGTTAAACGGTCGGTAAACGTCAAAGGTTGACTTTATTTTATCGACCGTTAAGCGGTCGGTAACTCAGATATCACCGACCGTTAGACAGTCGGTAATTACCGTYTGTCTACGACGGTCGGAAATTTTCGTCCGTGTAAGATGGACGCAAATCAACATCTGCTATTGATAACGGTCGGAAAATACGGTCGGTAACATATTTCCGACCGTTGAACAGTCGGTAAACCTAAAATTACCGACCCTACGATTACCGACCCACCGTTACCGACCATTAACGGTCGGTAAATCCTTTACCGATCGTTCCCGCGTTTTTACCTACCGTTTTAGGTTTGTTTCAAACGGTCGRTAATATAGCTTATTTTCTTGTTGTGTCAATAAATCTTCCTTCTATCCTCTTTTGTGATAYTATTATTCATTCCATTGTATTGGATCTATAATCTCCTTTGTGTAATTATTCATTCCATTCAATTAGATTTTTTTCTCCTTTATTAGATTATTTATCCATTCTATTGGATCAAGTTTTCTCCTTTGTGAGATTAATTATTCCATTTAATTGGATTTTATTTCTGGTTTGTTATTTTTATTCTAAATTTTCAATCTATGGATTTTTGTGGAGTTGATTCATCGATAAAGGATCGTTTGGGATTACAGAAGTTTTTGTTTTATCAAATCTATCTATATACTAATACTAAAGCAATCCGATCGACATTTTAAGTTGATCTTAACTATTGCTACTAATTTTTCTAATTCTGTCCTTCTTAAATTGCTTTGAGAATGGAAATTTATACATTTATTATTCTTTAACTATTGTGTATAAATTACAATTTTTTGACAGATAACAAAAAAAATTATACAAAAAGGAATTCATGTCATTATGTATAAATTATTAACAAATCATATGAAATTACATCATTTTTTTAATTATTCAATTGGTTTTTTTAGAGGTATTATCTAATTGGTGGTAAAAATAAAAGTGTTAAATATAAACAAATTTTGGTTATAAATAAGTTTACAAATAAATTTAATAAAACTGTGCATCACGAAAATTAATCTAGTTTATTACTATTTTGATGAGAAGGTATGTATGTATATATAGTACTCTGTATATGGCTATTATTAATACAAGTAATATTATGGAGTATCACAACATTTCGTGATTATGCCTGTCTATGAAGTACTCCTCTAGAAACTAGRATTCATCCGGGTGTGATTTTCGCAATCCTTATTTAATTCACATCTTTCTTCTGACATGAACARTAACATTGATCATTGTTCATATGATTAATATGAGTGAATCGACGTTCATGTGAGAGGGATRAAAAGAGTGCGTGCAATTTTTGCATCATCCATGGATCAAGTATCTATTTCTGCCGCTTCACGAATTGAATAATAAATAACATTATGTGATTAGCAAGTTGTAACCTCGTCAAAAAAAAAAAAAACCTAATTATATGTTAGCTTAAATATATAAGGTGGCAATGTATTGTGGAGCATTAAAAAGTGTAAAATTGTTAGAGGTTCACGAATCACGAGCAGAAAGGAGGACATTAAAAAAAAAATGGATAAAGTTGAATAAAAGTCATAAATGCAAATATAGATGGCCAGTGTAAAAGTCCATACTCCATAGACCATA
>SNQN01000205.1:130001-145577 GCA_008642245.1 Bassia scoparia | reverse complement strand
TTTTTTTTAGTATGACGTTCTTTAAGTCTATATTCAGATAACAAATTAGAAGGGTACGGGAAGGGAGGGAAATAGGAGGAAAGGAAATTGGGGCAAATGATGAGCTTCATTTTCCCTCTRAATCTCTTCAATTTTGAAGAGATTGTCTTCATTAAAGGAGGAGRAAAAATGGATCCCTCTCTTTTCTTCACGCACCCAACAT
The DNA here is from genome assembly GCA_008642245.1 of Bassia scoparia. Classification (NCBI taxonomy): domain Eukaryota; kingdom Viridiplantae; phylum Streptophyta; class Magnoliopsida; order Caryophyllales; family Amaranthaceae; genus Bassia; species Bassia scoparia. The sequence goes on along the minus strand of SNQN01000205.1, from coordinate 145,375 downwards.
ATTATCCAAACAATGGAGTTTGTCTCTCTCCCTTTCCCTTCCATTCATTTCCTTCCATTTTATGTTATTCAAACATGACCTAAGTGACTTTACAAATAAGATTTGACAAACTATAAGAAAAAACGGACTTTCAATAACTTGTTGAAAAACCACTCATTGCTATCGACGAGAGTTATTAAGTTACTACATTCTATTTCTAAGTTGCTCTTTTGTGTATTTAAGTTAGTCTTTTTGTATTCATCCATATATATTATTTCTAAATAATTGTTACATTTTTAAGTAATTGTTTTATGTTTCTAAGTCATTTTTCCTATTGTTTAAGTTGCACTTATTCGAGAAAAAAATCAAACAATTTTAATTTYCTAAAATTTCTATCGAAGTTATAGCATTTAGTTTGAATGTTACTCTTTTGTGTTTTTATGTTATTATTTTTTGTTTAGTTATTRTTTTTTTCTAAATTGTTAATTAAGTCACTGATTTCTGTTGTTAAGTTACTCTTTTATCTTTAAAGTTACTATTTTGTTTTTTCAAATCTAATCACAAATATCGTTTTTCATAAATATACTGTAAGATCGTTGCATGCAATAATACTTTTTGATAAATTTTTCGATCGATCAATTAACGGGAAATATAATCGATTAATCGAAAACACCCTATAAAACCAAACACTGAATTTGTTGCCATCCATAACGTGTTTCACGAATGACTTTTGTTTTTCTTATTATGGCACGAAGTAACTTTCTTTTTCTACCTTTCAGTGTTGACGAAAAGGAAATTAAAGAACCCTAAAATAGAAGTGTGTGTCATGTCAAATATGTATGTTGCACTATCATATGAGATGGGCTCAAACGTGAAACATGAACTCATCTTTGCAGCAAATTATTAAGGGCATGTTTACTTCAAATCAACTTTATTAATTTCAATTTAGTTCAAAATTCAGTTCATTTCAATTYGATCAGTTCAGATTATTATTATTMCTAAGTTTAATCGTCTAGTTTGGGAATTTTCAGCTAACACAAACAGATGCTGAAATGATTTTAAAAATAGTTCTTGATTTTACTTTCCTACTTTATGTGATGTGTTTTGTTTCAAGATGAAAGACAAGAAATTCGTAGAACGTATGCATGTAMCACATGAAGTACGAACTAATAATATTTTTCGATAGCATTTGAATTTGATGATCTATGAAATAAAATGATAATCTTTGTTGTGTGGTGAATATTTGAATTAATGTTCACACATATTGTCCAAGAATCCAAGATAGAAGTCTGAAAAAGAATTAGGTTTTCAATAATATTACTAAGTTCAGTTCAGTTCAAGAGTTTTCGGCTACTGTAAAAAGGTCCTATATATAGAGTGATTGTAAAATGAGTTATTGATTTTAATTTCTTAGCTAATTTGTGTGATGTGTGTTGTTTCAAGATGAAAGACAAGAAATTCATATAGATCGAACGTATGCATGTAACACATGATATACGAACTAATAAAATTCTTAGATAGCATTTGAATTTGTCGATCTTTGAGATAAAATGATAACATGTGTTGTGTGGTGAATACGAGTATTTGAATTAACGTTCACAAATATTGCCCATGATAGAAGTCTGAAAAAGAACTAAGATTTCAATAATATCTACTCCGTATTTGTTTTCTTTGTTTTATCATTACGTATGGATGCTGATGTCATCAAGGTTAAATCCTTATATTATCTGCATTGGTAGTGATTCATTTGTGTCCATCAATACTACTCCACCTASGTCATACAACACTTTATTTGTAACCAAAATCAATGATCAATTTTTCACTTTATTTATGTGTGAATTCGATGTATTATTATTATTGAGTGAGTGTTGAAAAAACAAATTATTGATAATAATAATTGAGGAAAAATTGATTCCGAGCATTCAATGGAGTATAAAAAAATTAAGAGTTCAAACTTATTGCCAAAATACAATATCAGACTTGCATTGAAAGGTTAGATTAGAATCACTACAATTTGAGGTTTACACATAGTGAAATACATATCCAACTGTTCAACAAGTAGGATCTTATTGGGTTAGATTATTCTCGATACATGTTTTACTAATTCCAAGTTTTTATTATGAAAATGTGGCTWAGAGGAACGATCAAAGTAATGCATTGCAAGGCTGTATGCGTGGAAGTTCAATTGTTACAAAGAATGAAACAAAAGAAGTAAAAAAATAGCAACTAATGAACTAGAAATTAAAAAYATTTTTTAAGTTTGCCTACCCGGTTCACCGGAGTTTAGCTCCGGATTCGATCCGGGTTGTACACCTAGCTTATGGTGGGTGAGTCTCCCAACAAGAGTTTCTGCATACGGTGAGACTCGAACTCGAGACATCCCTTAAGCGACATCAAGTTGCTTACCACTTGAATCAACTCTTGTTGGTCGGAAATTGAAAACATAGTCACTAGATTTTGTTGTAACATTATGAAAGTGCGCATGGGGCAACACTAGTTTGTTGTAAAAGTGCATATAATTGTGTGATTAAACGAGAGTTGATATATGAATGACACATNAGAGGAACGATCAAAGTAATGCATTGCAAGGCTGTATGCGTGGAAGTTCAATTGTTACAAAGAATGAAACAAAAGAAGTAAAAAAATAGCAACTAATGAACTAGAAATTAAAAAYATTTTTTAAGTTTGCCTACCCGGTTCACCGGAGTTTAGCTCCGGATTCGATCCGGGTTGTACACCTAGCTTATGGTGGGTGAGTCTCCCAACAAGAGTTTCTGCATACGGTGAGACTCGAACTCGAGACATCCCTTAAGCGACATCAAGTTGCTTACCACTTGAGTCAACTCTTGTTGGTCGGAAATTGAAAACATAGTCACTAGATTTTGTGTGTGTTCCGTTTATCTATCCCTAATCCCTAACATTATGAAAGTGCGCATGGGGCAACACTAGTTTGTTGTAAAAGTGCATATAATTGTGTGATTAAACGAGAGTTGATATATGAATGACACATATAGTCCCCCCCACCACTTTGATATTACAAAGCAAACCATTTATTTGTTTTATTAAAGGCAATGTGTTGCTTCAAGATGAAACAAGAGAAGTCCGTACAATTTATGCAACATATGTAGGCCTCAACATATGTATGTTACACGACGCATGATGTAATCTTAATATTGGAATTTATCAATCTTTAGTAGCATTAAAGGACACACTTTATTTGTTGTGTGGTGGATATGCAATATGCAAAATGCAAAATGCATATATGCAATATGCAATATGCAATATGCAAAATGCAAATATGCAATATGCAATATGCAATATGCAATATGCAATATGCAATATGCAATAATAAAGTGCACATATTCCTCAACGTGCAACTTTTTAAAGGATTTTCGTTATTTTAATTTTTTTTTGTTTCAATTTATTAGTTCTTCGAATGTGCATGAACTCCTATGTAAATTTTGGGGAAGAAAGAAATAGAGAGAGGAAAAAAATATAACTTATATAAGTGGTCCATTTATGAGGAGAGAGATATGTATAGTGTTTTACTCAGAAATAAAGTGTAACAAGTAAATTGAAACATCCCAAAATAAAAAGTGTAGTGAGTAATTCGAGACGGAGGAAATAATAAAAATAAAAAAGAGAGAGAAAAGGTTTAAACTATAGTATATGTGATTTATGATAAAAGATCACTTATTAGTACAATTTTCTTCTCAATTTATTTGATTCTTAATTTGTCTAATAATAATACCTCATTTTGGATGATTTTAATTTATTTTGGTCACACTAATGCTTCACGAGTCAGTAAGTGTATTTTGTGCATTTTAGGCATTTTTGGCACTTTTTGAAAGATTCTTGCACACATATCTAAATTCAAATGGTCATATCTTTTTATCTACTCAACATATTGAGTTGATCCTAATTGGAGATGAAAGTACGTCTCAAGAGAGTTTCTAAACGAATGGTCATAAGACCAATTTCGATAAGAGACAAGAAATTTATGTGATTTCGAAATTGGACAGGCAAACTGCCATCTAAGCCCACGATTACGGCCCGAGCCCGTTTTTGCCCAAACAAACTCCTTTTGGAGAGAGAAAAAAAATCATCTCATCTAGTCATCTTCTTAATGTTCTTTCACTTAGGTTTTTAGTTTTAGTTCTCCAAATTTCAAATACTCCGTAGTACTTTGTAATTTCTACTTTGTTATTCAACATTCAAGAGTAGATTCTTCCATTTTCATTCACAGTAAATTTATATCTCCTCTATTTCATTTGTTCTTAGTTGCGAGTAGTTGTTGGTTGTTGGTAGTTGAATTGTTGGTTATTGTTGATTAAGCCTTGATTTTAATAATGTTAAACTTTAAATTGATTTTAATAATGTTAAACTTTAAATTGATGTTTGTTAATTTCTTCATGGATTGTGAGTAGTTTAATTTCTAGGGTTAGTTTGAGGTGAAGGTTCAATACTTAAAATAGACCTGATCAAACAGCAGGTCGGGCCGAGTTCGAGCCGAGCCAAGGTGTCATTTTTTAACCCAGTTGTGCGGGGCAGAAACCTGCTACCCAAACCCAAATTTGCGGGCTTGCGGGCTTTTGTTTCATATGCCCAAATAGGGATTGCAAGTGGGGCGGTCAAGTAGGAGACCCGCCCCATCCCGCCCCAACGGGGCGGGGATGGGTCCAACTTTGACGGGATGAGGCGGGATGGGGATGAAAAATTGTACCCACCGCGGGATGGGATGGGGATGGTTTTTTGGCTACCTCCGCCCCATCCCGCCCCGCCCCGCATTTTAAAATTAATATTGAATTTTTATTTTTTTGGTTACTAATTGAAAATTTTATTATATTTTTATTTTTTGGGCCTTATTATATCTGATTGTGAGTTAGTTTTTTTGGGCTGTTTGTGTTATTTGGGCCTTTGAATTGTTTGTGTTATTTGGCCTTGTGGGATTCATGGGTCTTAGGTGGGATTTTGCGGTGGTGGGCGGGGAATACGGTTGAGGTGGGTATGGAGACCCACCTGGGTCATGGGCGGGATAGTTCAATATATGTCCCGCCGGGCGGGCGGATGGGAAAAAGAAATATCCGTCGCGGGATGGGTACGGGGATGGGATTCCATTAAGTAGGGGTGGGAGGGATAGGAATTGGCAATATCTCCCTGCCCCGCCCTTTGCATCCCTACCAAAACGTTGTCCAAATATATCAAAACACATTATAATATTTATCTATAACTTGGTTTTTGCTTAAATGTCGACACTTGGCAACCCTATTGGTTAAAATAGAAACCCAAAAAAACTCACATAATTGAAAAAAAAAACATCACATAATTTTATAAATAAAAAAAGGGTTAAATAAAAAACCAAAAAAATTAAAGTAATTTTTAAAGAAAAGAGAAAAACGTCACATAATTTACAAGATAAAAAATAAAAAGTGGCAATCCAAGAGGTACTGCGTAAAAGAAGAAAAACCCAAACAATATATATAAATAGTGCAGTTAATATTCCATTTACAACAAAATTCTCTGTTTACCGCGATATGTTCTTCTCAATCTTCACTCCCTTCATTTTCCTTTGTTTTTATTATAACAAATTATGTGTTATTGTAACAATTTAATTTCAATTTGACAGAAAATTATAGAAATTGTATGTTCGTAGCATTGTCCTACAGTTGATGGAAAGTAAATTGGTGGTAAGTATCATTATTTTACTTTATTTGGAATTGCAAATTGAATGTCAGACTTTTGGTCAAATTTTTCGTTGCAAATTAATTGAGAAAACATTGAAGTCTATTCAAATTTTAAGTACATCAATGAAGTCTGTAAAATAGAAAAATCCTAAAACCTTTTATTTATCACTTACGAATTACTGTTAGTTTTTAGTATTTGATTTTTAATTAATTTTTCGTCAGTCATTAATTTACGAAACTTTTAAAGAGTGATCTCCATATTATTATTCACCTTGTGTAAAATTTCATAAATTTCAAGTAGATTTACTATTTTAATAAATTCGTTTCGAATTGACTGTTTTTCGAGTTGCTTATTCAGTTTTGATTTTTCTTAATTTTTATGTTAATTTTACAAATTACTGTCAGTTTTAGTATTTGATTTTTAATTAATTTTTCGTAATTCATTAATTTATGAAACTTTAAAGAGTGATCTCCATATTATTATTCACCTTGTGTAAATATTTCAGAATTTTTCAAGCAGATTTACATTTTAATAATTCGTTTCGAATTGATTATTATTCGAGTTGCTTATTTGGTTTTGATTTTTATTAATTTTTATGTTTAATCTATAATTTATGGAAATACGTGTGACTATTCTATATACGTTATAGACTTTGTTGTAAAAACAAAATTAAATTTTCGTAGAGTTTTGTTAATCACTGTATGATTACTGTTCGTTTTAGTATTTGATTTTATTTAATTTTTCATTCGTCATTAATTTACGAAAAGTTAAGAAGTAATCTCCATTATTATTATACACATGTTTTAAAATGTTTAGAATTTTTCAAGTAGATTTACTATTTTAATAAATTCGTTTTCAAATTGACATTTTTTCGGGTTGCTGATTCGATTTTTGATTTTTCTTTATTTTTTATATCATCTATAATTTGTGTGAATATTATATATATCGTTATACACTTTGTGTAACATTTTTATAATTTCTTAGAGTTTAGTATTTAAATAAATATTACATTAGATTGACAATTTTCGATTACGAATATGTTTTGTGCTTAAAAATATTTAAACGTATTAGGCCACGAAAATCTATGTTGAAGATAATTTTAAGGATGATAATTTATAACCCTAATTACCATGATATTATTTTCAGATTTTGTTTAAAGGGTTTTAATTGAGTTATAAGCATTCTAAAATTGTTTTAATGGGTTTTAAGCATGATTTTGATTGGGCATATGTTTTACTTAAACGGTGACTTATGAAGCATAAAAGAATATATTTTATACAAGTTTTGAAGGTTTGAAAGGTTAATGAATGCTGTCCATTTCTGAATATTGGGCTATTGATGTATTATGAAACATTTGTTGAGTTATGCCCTAGATTAATTATAGAAAACATGTTTTGTGAATTGTTGAGCCATTTGATTATTTTTAATTATGAAACCAAATTTCCAGTTATTGTACATATTCAAAGTGATTTTTAACTATGGAAAAATATGATTTTTAAGGTTTTAAATACATAAATTAATGGTTTATGTATTGTATATTAAGCATTGAAGTTAATCTTTAAAACATGTTCGAGATTGATTTTAGGGTTTTAAGGGATTTAAAGGAATTATATATTGCTGTAATTTTATGTTAGGAATGAATAGTACTACCTCCGTTCCACGAGTTCTTGCCACTTTCCTCATTTGGACGTTCCATGAAGATCCTGTCACTTCACTTCATTCATATAAGAAATCTTATGTTCTTTTTTAATTGTGATGGTCCACCATGTGGAACCCATTCTTCACTTGCAACACACTCATATACATTAAACATAACAATTTTATTTGTTTTCCTATCCACCTAAATCAACTTTTATTTATAAACCCACTTCCTTCATTATATTAGTTCCAATTTTTGCCCCAAAATAGTGTATGACATGAATTTCATGGAACGGAGGGAGTAATTGATTTTCTATTTGATTATAGGAGGAAATTTTTTTTCCCATTTTATGAATAACAATCTTTTTTGGTAGTGATTGTGATACATTATTATGCCTTTAATTTAATTACTAAGTTTTTGGTAACTAAGCTTTAAATCATGCCCAAATTGATGTCTTTAAATTCAAAAGTACTTGCATATACCAGTGATCGCTGAAGTTGACAAATAATCTATCAATCAATATTTACAAATAATCTAAATGTAAAATTATTTAGCCTAACATATTAATTTGCATCAAATTGTAGGTTTAATTAGTTAGATCTTTTAATTGAAGTTTAGTTGTTAATAAAAGTTTGGTCCTTAGGACTTAAATGTATGGGTGCAATATAAATTTTTATACAATATTACTTTGAAACTCTTGAAGTATAACTAAATTTACTTTGAATACTTTAGTTTGTGTTTTCAATTATAACATTATACATACACGTGCATTAAAATACAATTACTTAAACTATTGTCTTTAAAATATAATAACTTAATAATGAAAGTATACGTACCTAATCACTTTTATGATGTAACAATTGTAGCATTGAAATGTAAGAAACAAAAATCACCCGTGCTTGGCACGGGCTAAATACTAGTTTGCATTCAAATATTTAGTATCTAAAACTTCCAACTATAACAACTACAGTACTAAAATTTCCAAGTTCTATGCGAGTAGGACTTGCAAATTGCAATTAGGAATTGGGCTTGGCCTAGTTATTACATACTTGCACAAATGACAAACATGGTACTAGCTTGCCAATAGGTCTATTATGGTCCGGGACCATGTGGTCCCAGGCAAATGTTCATTTTCGAAACTAGAAATGTTCATTTCAAAAATAGAAATGTTCATTTCCGAAATACAAGTGTTCATTTTCAGATATGAACATTTACACTTGAAAATGAACATTTTACATGTTGAGATGAAACATTTCTAGTTTCGTAAATGAAATTTGCCCGGGACCATGATGAGACTATGACTCGGGACCATAATAGAATTGGCGCTAGCTTGCTGCTTGCTGGAAGCCTGGAATTTTATTATTTTAATATTTGGTGGCCGGCCGGGCAAGCCCGGAGGCCACATGTTAATCCATTCCGTCCCAAAAATATTCGTTTATAATCCATACCCACACCCGCCCATCGGGCTAGCTTCCTTGCCCAATCCTCACTTTCGAGCCGGGTCGAGCCAACATGATCGGGTGTAACTTAAATTTTGGGATTTTTTTTTTTTAATAAATGATGTTAAAACTGAGTTTTGGTTGGATAATGTTGGTGTTAATAATGGAGCTTAGAGATTAGCTCAAAACTAAGTTATTCTTTGTATTTCATAGTAGTATGGCTTTGTCTACGAGTGGATTATGTCTTGTTTCCTTACCCATAATATTATTAGTGAGACTATGACCGAGAATTGAGTGGTTTGAACTAGGAATCAATTTTTTTGTACTCCTTATGTTTATGGTGGTGATTGAAAGGGTGATATGATCCATCCAAGAGTGGGTGTTGTCATTATTTTGAGCATCCATACTTGAGTCCATCCGAGAGAGAATTTAGGTAATTAGAGGAGGCGATCCCTTCCTTCACTTAGTTTTTCAATGATTATTTGAATTCCCCCGAAAATCTAGTGAACCCGGATCCGAAAAACCTTACACCTTAGTTAAATGATTTTCTCATAATTTAATTTGCATTGTATAATTAGTTGTTATTTTAGTTGCTTTAATGCACTACAAAAACCCAGTTTAGCGACTGACCTCAAAAGTAGTCGCTAAATCAAATTTAGCGACTAAAGGAGACTAGTAGTCCCTATTTTGCGACTAAAAATAAGTTAGTCACTAAGTAGTGTCGCTATTTTGCGACTACAAGAAAAAATTGCGACTAAATGTTAGTCGCTAAGCTCAAAATTTTTGGTGTGCACAAATTTAAAAAGGGTAGCGACTGACTTTAGCGACCACATGGGTAGTCGCAATGTATTTTTAACAAAAAAATTAAAATAAAATAAATGTTACTCAGTAATTGCTTTGGCTAAGTTAGGAAAACATATACTCTCTTGCCTTTTCATTTACCCCATTACACGATATCTTCCTTTTCAACTCACCAAATACCAAAAGTCCAAAACCCAAAGCTACTTCTCACTCCCACCCGATCTGGGTTGCGTCGTTCAGTGCTGCTGTTGCGGCCGACGACGCTGCTACTGCCGCCGAGGCTGCTACTGCCACCGTTCAGGCTGCTACGAAGACGACGTTGTTCAGATCTGCTGCTGTCGTCGATTTCATTGCTACTATTGTTGGTTTCGCTGCTACTGTTGAAGGTTGCTTATGTCGCTGCAGCTGCCCATCGTCGTCGTTGCTGCAGGTGGCCGTCGTCGTCGTTGGCTCGTCGCTGCCCATCGTTGCTACCTCAAGTAAGTACCCCTAAGTTTGTTATAAACCCATTGCTGCCCATCGTTGTTGCCCATTGGGAAAATGATCGAATTTCATTTCAATATTATAAACCCTTGATTTATAATATGTTGATTGACTTGATTAGTATCACAATTTAAGGGTTTGAACTTTGAAGTTTACTTATTATTAGGACTGAAGTTTACATTAATTTTGTGGCATTTTAATTTAACACAATATAATTGAAGTAGTTTGATTTGTAGTTTGCTAATAATGTGTATTAGACTATATTAATTTGTATGTTATTCTATGTAATATAAAGATGCATTGCTGAGATGTGCTGCTACAATTCTTTGTAAAAATTTGCAATTCTTTGTATGTTATTCTATATAAAAATTTATGGGTTATTTAAATACGGAATTTGTAAAAATTTGGGTTGAATTTGGATAATAATGGTGCAATTCTTTCTTCACTGTAACAAGATGAATGTGATTTGACTAATGTGCTACTGAATTTTGCAACATTGTATTAGATAACCAATGTGGTGTGTCAAAAAACTTTACCTTTGATTTCTCACAATTAAGCCAGCAATTGTACATGAAACTTTGTTGCATCTTTATGCCTTGTTGGCTGTGATTTTCCATCATGATATAAGCAACAGAGCTACTGAAATGGCTTTTTGATGATGCAATGGCTATCTATCTAGCTATATATATATATATACACACACACACACTATATATATACTATATTAACCCCATGCGATGCATGGTTTGAAAAATGATATTTACTTTAATCAAATTTTTGTTAGATTATAATTCAAAGCAATCATGGTGTACATTGTAAACATAAAAAAATTCAATAATTGAGATAAGGGAAAGAAAAATGAAAAATTTAATATTTAAATAATTATTTAGCTCATTAACCTCATTTAATGAAACAAGAAGAAGTCCGTTACAATTTAGCAACAATATGTAGGCCAACAATAGTATGTAACACGACGCATGATGTAATCTAATAATGAATTTATCAATCTTTAGTAGCATTAAAAGGACAACGCTTATTTGTTGTGTAGGTGGATATGCATAGCAAAGCAAATAGGCAATTATGCAAATGCAATATCAATATGCAATAATGCAATATAATTAAGTGCACATATTTCTCAACGTGCATCTTTTAAAGATTTTCGTTATTTAATTTTTTTTTGTTTAATTATTAGTTCTTTCGAATGTGCATGAACTCCTTGTAATTTTGGGGAAGAAAAGAAATAGAGAAGAGGAAAAAAAAAAATATAAGTGTCCATTTAAGAGGAGCAGATGATTAGTATAGTGTTTTAATACTCAGAAATAAAGTGTACAAGTAAAAATGAAACATATCCCAAATAAAAAAGTTGTAGTGAGTAATTCGAGACGGAGGAAAATATAAAAATAAAAAATGAGAGAGAAAATTTAAACTAATAGTATATGTGATTTGATAAAAGTCACTTATTAGACAATTTCTTCTCAATTTATTGTGATTTTAATTTGTCTAACAATAATAACCATCGAATTTGGATGATTTTAATTTATTTATGGTCACACTAATGCTTCACGAAGTCAGTAAGTGTATTTTGTTGCATTTTAAGGCGCATTTTGGCACTTTGAAAGATTTCTTGCACACATATCTAAATTCAAATGGTCAATATCTTTCTATCCTATCATATGAGTTGATCCTAATTGGAGATAAGAACGCTCCAAAGAGAGTTCTAAACGAATGTCATAAGACCAATTTCGATAAAAGACAAGAAGATTTATGTGATTCGAAATGGGACAGGCAAAATGCCTATCTAAGCCCTCACGATTAGCCCGAGCCTCGTTTTACCCAAAACAAACTCCTTTGGAGAGAGAAAAAAAATCATCTCAATCTAGTTCATCTCTATGTTCTTTCACTCTTAAGGTTTTAGTTTAGTCTCCAAATTCCAAACTACTCCGTAGTATCTTGTATATTTCTACTTTGTATCAACATCAAGAGTAGATTCTTTCCTTTCATTCACAGTAAATATATTCTCCTCTATTTCATTTGTTTCTTAGTTGCGAGTTATTGCTTGGTGTGGTCAGTTGATATTGTGGATTGTGTTGATTAAGCCTGATTTTATATAATGTCTTAAACTTTAAATTGATGTTTGTTAATTCTTCATGGATGTGAGTAGTTTAATTTCTAGGGTTAGTTTGAGTAAAAGGTTCAAACTTAAACTTTAGACTCCTGACAAACAGCACGGTCGGGCCGAGTTCTGAGCGAGCCAAGGTGTCATTTTAACACCAGTTGTGCGGGCAAAACCTGCCTACCCAAACCAAATGTTCGCGGGCTTGCGGTGCTTTTGTTTCATATGCCCAAAACTAGGGTGCCAAGTGGGCGGGTCAAGTAGGAGACCCGCCCATCCCCGCCCAAACGGGGCGGGATGGGTTCCAACTTAGACGGGATGAGGCGGGTGGGGGATTGAAAATTGACCCACCGCGGGGATTGGGGAGGGATGGTTTTTTTGGCCTACCTCCGCATCCCCGCCCGCCCCGCATTTTTCAAAATTAAATATTGGAATTTTATTTTTTTGGTACTAATTGAAAATAATTTATTATATTTTTATTTTTTGGGCCTTATGTAATATCTATTGTGAGTTATGTTTTTTTGGGCCTTGTTTTGTTATTTGGGCCTTATTGAATTGTTTGTGTTATTTGGCCTTGGTGGGTTCATGGGTCTTGGTGCGGATTTTGGCGTGGTGGGGCGGGAATACGGCTATGAGAGTGGGTATGTGAGACCCACACCTGGGTCATGGCGGGGATAGTTCAATATATGTCCCCGCCGGGCGGGGATGGGATAAAAGAAATATCCGTCGCGGGGATGGGTACGGGGATGGGATTCCATTAAGTAGTGGGGTGGGAGGATAGGAATTGGCATATCTACCCTGCCCGCCCATTTGCATCCCTACCCAAACGTTTCCCAAATATATCAAAAACATTGCAAATTATATTATCTATAACTTGTTTTTGCTTAAATGTCGACACTTGGCAACCCCTATTGGTTAAAATAGAAAACCCAAAAAAACTCACATAATTGAAAAAAAACAATCTCACATAATTTTATAATAAAAAGGGTTCAATAAAAACCAAAAAAATTAAAGTAATTGTTTAAAAGAAAGAGAAAAACCGTCACATAATTTACAAATAAAAAATAAAAGGTGCAATCCAAAGGTACTGCGTAAAAGAAGAAAAACCCAAAACAATATATATAAATAGTGCAGTTAATATTCCATTTACAAAACAAATTCTGTTTACCGCGATATGTTCTTCTAATCTTCACTCCCTTCATTTTCCTTTGTTTTTATTATAACAAATTATGTTGTTATTGTAACAATTAATTCAATTTGACAGAAATTATAGAAATTGTATGTTCGTAGCATTGTCCTACAGTTGATGGAAGTAAATTTGGTGGTAAGTACATTATTTTACTTTATTTGGAATTGCAAATTGAATGTCAGACTTTTGGTCAATTTTTCGTTGCAAATTAATGAGAAACATTGAAGTCTATTCAATATTTAAAGTACAATCAATGAAGTCTGTATAAATAGAAAAACCTAAAACCTTTTATTTATCACTTTACGATTACTGTTAGTTTTAGTATTTGATTTTTTTAAATTTTCGTTGAGTCATAATTTACGAAACTTTAAAGAGTGATCTCCATATTATTATTCACCTTGTGTAAAATTTTCATAAATTTCAAGTAATTTACATTTTAATAAATTCGTTTCGAATTGACTGTTTTTCGAGTTGCTTATTCAGTTTTGATTTTTCTTAATTTTTATGTTAATTTTACAAATTACTGTCAGTTTTAGTATTTGATTTTAATTAATTTTTCGTAATTCATTAATTATGAAACTTTTAAAGAGTGATCTCATATTATTATTCACCTTGTGTAATTTTCAGAATTTTTCAAGCAGATTTACTATTTTAATAAATCGTTTCGAATTGATTATTATTCGAGTTGCTATTTGGTTTTTTGATTTTTATTAATTTTTATGTTTAATCTATAATTTATGGAATACGTGTGACTATTCTATATTATATAGACTTTGTGTAAAAACAAAATTAAATTTTCGTAGAGTTTTGTTTATCACTGTATGACTTACTGTTTCGTTAGTATTTGATTTTATTTAATTTTCATTCGTCATTAATTTACGAAAAGTTAAGAAGTAATCTCCATATTATTATACACATGTTTTAAAATGTTTAGAATTTTTCAAGTAGATTTACTATTTTAATAAATTCGTTTTCAAATTGATATTTCTATCGGGTTGCGATAGATTTTTGATTTTTCTTTATTTTTTATATTCATCTATAATTTGTGTGAATTATATATATATCGTTAACACTTTGTGTAACATTTTATAATTTTCTTAGAGTTTTGTATTAAATAAATTATTACATTAGATTGACAATTTTCGATTACGAATATGTTTTGTGCTTAAAAATATTTAAACGTATTAGGCACCGAAAATCTATGTTGAAGATATATTTTAAGGATGATAATTTATAACCCTAATTACCATGATATTATTTTCAGATTGTTTAAAGGGTTTTAATTGAGTATAAGCATTCTAAAATTTGTTTAATGGGTTTTAAAGATGATTTTTGATTGGGCATATGTTTTAACTTAAACGTGACTTATTGAAGCATAAAAGATATATTTTTATACAAGTTTTGAAGGTTTGAAAAGGTTAATGAATGCTGTCCATTTCTGAATTATTGGGCTATTGATGTATTATGAAACATTGTTGAGTTATGCCCTAGATTAATTATAGAAAACATGTTTTGTGAATTGTTGAGCATTTGATTATTTTTAATTATGAAACCAAATTTCCAGTTATTGTACATATTCAAAGTGATTTTAATACTATGGAAAAAATATGATTTTAAGGTTTAAATACATAAATTAATGGTTATCTGGTATTGTATAATAAGCATTGAAGTTAATTCTTTAAAACATGTTCGACGATTGATTTTTAAAGGGTTTAAGGGTTTAAAGAATTATATATTGCGTAATTTAATGTTAGGAATGAATAGTACTACCTCCGTTCCACGAGTTCTTGCCACTTTCCTCATTTGGCGTTCCATGAAGATCCTGTCACTTCACTTCATTCATATAAGAAATCTTATCTTTTTTAATTGTGATGTGTCCACCATTGGAACCCATTCTTCCACTTGCAACACACCATATAACATAAACAATACAATTTTATTTGTTTTTCTATCCACTCTAAATCAACTTTTATTTATAAACCCCACTTCCTTCATTATATTAGTTTCCAAATTTTTGCCCCAAATAGTGTATGACATGATTTCATT
>SNQN01000205.1:91691-113603 GCA_008642245.1 Bassia scoparia | reverse complement strand
TAGGAGAAACCACAAGAAAGGAAGTCTCACTTTTAGACTCAAACCAATGAAGAATTCTAATATGCATTGAACGAACACTAATTTGACGACGAGAACAATACCTCAACAGTAACCAAGAAATGACCAGTAAGAGAAGGCTCGAAACCAAAGCACTTCCGTTTTTCCATTCCATTCCTCATGACCATTATGGACAATAAACCACCCATGAATTCAAGAGAGAACTAGAGAGATTAGTAAATTAAGAGAAAAAGACTGTCAATCAGCGCATCTAGAAGGGTCTCATGGTCTGACGCCGCCGGGCGCTCAACACATATCAGCAGGGTACTGCGGAGGGCCCAGGAACGCTGGGGCTAGATCGCCTGAAACTTTATTCGAATAAGTCAAACACAGGCTGCAAAAAAAAACAATCACACATAAAAAAATTAAAAATTAAAAAACTCACAAGTAATCTCAACATGTTAATTGAGAGTAAGGACAAAGAAGAAGGGCAAATTGTACTCGATCACTCGCCATGGCCTTCTTAATCGCCACCTTCACCCCGAAATCTAATGCCTGCAGCTTCCTCATGCTCACAAGCAGGCTGAGCATAACCCAAACCAGCCCACGATATATGCTGAACTTGGTCAAACATCCCTGCAGGAAGTTCGAAGGTGCTACGCGCCGCCAACTGGTCAACTAAGACGACTGGATCTTCCAGCCCCGCATCTTGGAGGTACCAACGAAGCTGTTGATTTCAATTTTCTTAACACAGCAGCCGATAATGCTTAGCCCGGCTAGAACACCATCAAGTGACGTTAATCGCATGGGCCCTACTAACCTTTCTCTAAGAGCAACCCCAGGCTTTACGTGCTCTCCTTCTTCGGAAAGGAAGCACAAATAGGGGCCAATGTCCCTGAAGCATGCTCTGCCTGATATGCTGTTTTACAGAAGAAGAAACTAATCACCACAGGTTGTCGGTGAAAACACATACACTGTGTAGTTATAGCAATAAGTCAAAAGGCGTGATATCATTTCGCCCACGGGATAGTGGTGAAAGTGTTAGGTCGTGTCCCAAAAACCACTCCAAACAATGTCAGAGGAGTGCAAAGTTGAGGAGCCGGTTTAGTTTCACACACGTTGTGTTAAGTTGTTCAGTGTTTCGGAAATTTGCTAAACCAAGAGGAGGGTCTCTACGAAGTTGATTGAAAACCGTATGCATCCGACATAAGTCCATGAATTTTCTTGGTACATCGATCCCGAAGTGTGTAATATCAACCAACTCCGAAAGACAGAAAACTAGCCGGGCCACATCATAAACCATTCCCCGTGGAGGAATAGAAGATCAAATTCATCTGAAAATAAATTGATATTAATTTAATTAAAATTAACAAGGGAACCAAAACTATTAACCGAAGGCACAAAACTATAACACGTACACCTAAATAAACAAAAGAAATAGAGGAAAAAACTAAAATCATCCGTAAGTGCCTCGGTCGCAGGCTCGATGAGTTCTCCTGCAAAGCAAAACAAAATTCAATAAAATGACCATATCCTATCAAAAAAAAAAATGAAGAAGAGAAAGGCTAGTATTGTGCTTACAATCCTTGAAGAGTAGGATCGACGACGAATATGTGATTTCCCTTTGTAGCACCATAAAACTGCACGGTGACCTAGGTATGATCATTTCCAGGTTATCGTTCACTAGAACGGGTAGAAATTACGATCGTGCGCTACATACTCTTCGGTAATGTACTCACTCACATATGGATTACTGCCATGCTGACAAAAGGAGCTACAAAAAGATAAATACACAAAGCACATAAATTCTTGATGGCAAGCATAACTGGTCTTCTACACAATTGCGCGTTTATTACCTAAATTTTAGCCTCTTGTGCTCAATGTTTTTTGATTGACTCTTAAGCATTCTACATTTACACAAGACTTTGTATTATAGATTTCTGAAGGTACAGATTCGTGATAGATTTAGTAAAACCAAAACACACATATGACATATGCAACAGCAATTCTCACTTCACTAAAGGACTACAATATTTACTTTGCTCTGATAGCTTTGTAAGGAGTATACGAAGTTTCATGTAGTTTGATAGGCGAGCAATCTTCTTAAATTCTAAGTAATATACATTACTAGAATGACTTTGAAATAATGTTTTAAATTATCCTTGATGAAAGCAAGTGTTACAAATATCGTTCCTAAGAAATTCGGGGGCTACGACATTGATGCTTCGATTCTTTAAACACAATTTGTGATAAAAGCATGGTGAAAAGCATGGATGAGTTTTGTGGTCACTTTAAATTGGTTCTATCAAGTTATGATATAATATAGCTTAATGACTTAGAACAAGCTTTTGAAAATTAATGAAAAAGTTTCAAAGCTCTATCATCAAGTGTATTTCAAGATCCATTGAATAGACTTGAATAGCAGGCATCATTCAAGTTTATGAGATTACATTTTGGTGTCTTACCTCAAGCATACAAGACATGTTTCAAAGTAGGTCATCAACATTCGACCAAAATCCAATCACTTTTCAACACACAAAATAGAATTCAACAACTCTGCTAAGAGATCACCCAAAGCAAACCTAGGGCCAAAACTTGCAAGCCACATTACTCAAACCAACAATTCTTGGCCACAATGTTCGAATGAAATTTCAGGCCAAATATGACGTGGTGTGGGTGTTCAAGTAACAGATCCTCAAGGAGTTAACTAACAAGTCTCAAATTCAAGCGAAAACAAGACAAGCACAAGTATATACCAATGCCAAACAATTGCAAGCACCAACATGAGGCAAATTCAGCAAATGATATCAATGACAATGTCAAACCTCTGATTATTTCGAAGGAAAGGACAAAAGATATACAGATTGTGAGGAGATTATACCTGAAATTTGGAAAGTGGAATTCTTTCAAAGCGTAGTAGCATTAAGCTAAACACTTCTCTTGATTGAATTAGCAAGAATCGAGCAAGGTTTTGGGGAGAAAGGCAGCAAGGCTCGAAAAATATACCAACACAATGCTGAATTGACAAACAACACGAAGCAAACTGAGAATTAAAACCCCAAAAAAGCGCGTATATACGCCTTAGAAATCCTGCGGGTATATACGCAGGATACTGTGCGTATATACGCGGTCTTGAGCGTATATACGCTCAACCTGCTTTCCCATTTTTCCTCTGGCTTGTCGCCGCAATTATTTTATCATCACACGGTCGTTCAAAGCGTAATCAACGGTGAATATCAAGCAGCACTTTCAAAAGCTTATGCTTAGAAAATTACAAACAATAACCGCAATCCAAGCAAAACAAAAACTCTCACAAAAAAATAACCACTTATTGGTAATAAAATCCAACAATATACTATAAGGCATTCCGAACGATCAATTAATTTACAAACGACAAAAACCTCCACAAAGTCATACAAAAACACGTCTCTCTACGGTTATGAGAAATCTTCTCCTGCGACACAGACAGTTCAAAATGAGGTATACACCGTTTCGCAAGATACTACTTGGTTTTCCTCCACCGGCTACAGAAAATCTCAAGCAAAAATACATCTTTCGGTTAGGTTCTGCGCCGCTAACACAGAAAAGTTTCCTACAAGCATCTTACATCTTTCCTCTCGGTTATCTCCCGCTTACAAAATCTACAAGCGACAATACATTCCTTCGGGTCATACGATTTCCTCCGCTGCCCTATAACGAAAGTCCAGCACGTCAGGACTTCTCGGTCTTTTGGAATCTTCTCCACGCTCTAAGTGACAGTATTCCAGCGCATATCTTCGGGTTTTGAATACTGTTTACTCCCGCCAGAAATTCCGTAAAAAACATCGCAAACCTCTCCACGAAAAGACACAAAGTCGAAGCTTCGAATATGGAGAGGAATTAGGCCTACCTTACAGAGTGGAACGCGCTTCCGAGGCGGCGACACCATGCGCAGCAAGTGGGGCACGGCACACAGGTTCAAAAAAAACTAACACATTTGCTTTTCACTGCGTAACACGGCGGTTACTTAAAGAGTAATCTATCCAGTGGCGAGTCGCAGAATCTGCTCTTGGAGATACTGTCTCTCGCGTCCCGAATCGAACTACTACCTCGTCTGCGAGGCTATCGTCTCTCCAGACTCGTATAACAGTGGCAGGTTTTAATATTATATTGTGACTCGTATATTTGAAAGCTAGTCTCAATAATTTTTTAATAGTCTCCATTTTATAACATCTCAGTCGCTAAGAATAGAGACCACAATATTAGTYTCATAATCGATATGTTAGTCGCAAAATAGCGACCGTCAAGCTATTCGCTATCACTGAAAAAGTTAGTCGCAAAATAGCGACCGCCATGTTAGTCGCTACCAAAAAAGTTAGTCTCTATATAGCGACAACTATAATATTCTCCAAAAAACAGTTGTCGCTAAATTGCAACTAACCTATTAGTCGCTAAAGTAAAAAGTAGTCGCTAAATTGCAACTAACCTATTAGTCGCTAAAGTACAAAGTGGTCGCTAAATTGCGACTAACCTGTTAGTCGCTAACTAAATAGGTGGTCGCTAAATTGCGACTAACCGGTTAGTCGGTAAGTAGTCGCAAAATAGCGATCACATCATATTTTCTGTCGCTATTTTCAAAATTGCGACCAAGGTTTAGCGACCACCGAAAAATTGATCTCCGACAATCGCTAAGCCTATATAGCGACCACTTTTAAGAGAAAGGCGGTCGCTAACGGCAGTCGGTATTTTGACTTTTTCTTGTAGTGTTGTAGTGTAATTATTGTTACAAATCAAACTCAAAACCAAAAATACAAGACCCTCAATTAATCGAATATCTCATTGTTTAATCATTGATTGTTCTCTGTGTTCGATAATCCCCACCGTACTACAACGATGATTTTATTTTGTTTAGAAGCCTAAAAAATTCCTCTATCAATTTATCACTTTAACCCCATGTGTCACATTCTCCCTACCTTTCTTAGTTTTTCCTATTTTATCATCTCTTATATTGTCATGTCAAAATGCTACTCCTCTCCCTTCTTATTTTTTCCTTTTCTCCTATCAACTTTCTTAATTTTACGTTTTTTTTCTCTCCAAATAAATTAGCTTTTCCATCTTCTCCCAGAGTAAATTGCATTTCATCATCTTCTCAATGAATTGTTTAATTATTGCTTCAWAAATTCCTGCCTTTTCATTCAATTCGCAAACCAGTTCAAATTCTCATTTCACCGAGATATATTTGTATGACAGCTTTTCCAAAATCGCAAAGAAGATATGAGTATGTCTTTCTTTTTTTTTCAATAATCTCGTATTTTTTTTGTTGTTATTTACTTTGCTATGTGGAGCATGTTTGATGAGTGCATAATATGTCATATTTTTAGTCCCTAATATTAGTCTTATAATCGTCTTAGCTTAGTTATTTTATGACATTAATTACTTTTATAATTTTATATCTTATTTTATTCATTATTTTATTTATTAGCTACTTTCATAAAAATTGATACTTCATATTGTGTGTTTGTGTTTTTGTAGGAAATTAGCAGGATAAAGAAGTATTGGACCTAGCAAAAGAAGCCCATGGATCATACATTCACGTGAGCAAGGACTTTAGTTAGGCAAGGAAAAAATAATTAAAAAAAAGAGATAAAAAAAGATAAAGAGGAAAAAGAAAGGAAATAGCAAATTAGAAGATAGATTAGAAGCAGCATGCAATGCATGGAAAACAAGAAGAAAAAGAAGGATAAAACTTAAAGAAGAAGAAAATAACAAATATCCATGCGTGATAAACATCCAACAAAGCAACCGATAGCAATTTGATCTACAATCGAAAATTAAGGAGGATAAATAACATAATATTTATCCTATCTTTACTAATATATTTGTAATTCTGTTTGGGTATATAATATCTAGTTTATTCATAAAATAAAGAAGAGGAATGATGTCAGTATAGAGATTTTAGGGTTTTAGAGACAAAGATTTTTTTTCGTTTGGGAACATCAAGCTTTCTAGTGTGCAATTCGGAGAAGGAGTCGGAGTCATCGGGTTTTCCGTCGACGTTTGTACGATATAAGTGATATATTCCACCTTCTTTGTATTATTTGAATTCTATATTGTTCAATACTAGATATTGAATTTATTTAGCTTGAATTTATTAATGAATTATTTGGGTTATATTTGAGTACTAAGTTTGTTTGTATTCACTTTACATTGTAATTATTGTCATATATGATTGTTCAAGTATAATTGTATCTTTTTATATTTGAATTAATACATTGCTAGTTATATGTATTGGCCTAGTTTAAATTGCATAATAAAGTGCTACTATGTTAATTTTGATCTGCGAATGGTTTGATAATATAGGTGTAAAGTTGATCTAATTTAATTAAACACATGTGTTAATTAATGTAGGGTATGATTTATCTAGATATAACTCTGCTTCTTAATGGTAGTTGTGGGTTGCGATCATATTTACGATGACGAGTCTAGTTTAGAATTAAGTGTCGGCCTAGTTATACTAATTTAAAGTAATGGAAGGAATAGGGTGGAATTGCTATCAAAACCGTAAATTAATCTTATTACTACAACTTTATTCATATATTATACTCAATATTATGATTAAGCTTCTTAAGTTAATGGTGGAATATCCGACTTGCTTGACATCACATGTAAAAGTTTTTAGATTAGTTTTACTATTAAATAATCAACTTTAAACCCCCAATTCGTAAATATATAAAACGTAACAGTTCTTTATATTTGTATTTTGTACTTAACATTAAGATTGGATTTGGTTAGGAGTAAGGAAGTTAACTTCTCGTGAGGATCGACCGCTTTCTTACCTTTTACTATTGTTAAATACTTTGAAGGACGAAGATCGGTTTTATAAATAATTATCTTATATGGTGATATACGAGTACGTAAACTGTATCAATATTTTTCAATTTTGGTAACTTTTAAATGGGCTTTAACGAATAATTTGGTAGTTGAGTTAAGAAATTGCCATGAGTGGTTTATAATTTATTCAGGATATTAGTTAAAGTGTCGTGTATTATAATTATAATATAATATATATTATATATATATATGTATATATAGTTATATTATATATAATATATAATATATGATCTTCCTCGTTTTTTTTAGTGCACAAAAGTATTTTTCCGTTATTCATGGAGAATTTACCACAATGTAAATGGCAATTTTGTCAAAGTATATTTTATCACAACGAGAATGTTGATATATGATAGCACGTGGTCATTAGAGTATCAAAGATAATTGATCTATCTCGAGTCTACTAGCTAAGTAGAGAGCAAGAGGGTTGGACCATGGAATATTTACACCTATAGTTAAATGATCGTAGCTTAAAAGCTAAGTAACATGTAAGGGGATTGGTCACTAATCATTTAGATAAACTACGATCTGACATAAGAGTAAGCATAGAGTTAGGGTTCAACCAAACAAGACACCATGTACAAACAATTGCATAACAACGAGGCATTCAGGCACGTTGACGAAAATGGGAGACTTTAAAGATCCTAACAATCTCTCAAGCATAGCTAGGAGCCGTACATGCAATTTCAAGACCATTCACATTACTCATGGTTTTGGTCACAAGTTCGGTTAAGCACAAATCACAAAAGCTAGTAATCCATAATCCCGCCCCCTTTCTCAGTTCCTCATTCATCTAATTAGCCTAGGAGGAGTTTTCACACTAAGAGTTCATCATCTGTTCCTTCTCGTTCTAGGTCCTAGAATTCACCAATGGAGCTTAAGCATGGTAATTACTGCAATAAACCTCCCCTAAACTATCATATAGGAAAAA
The DNA here is from genome assembly GCA_008642245.1 of Bassia scoparia. NCBI lineage: Eukaryota > Viridiplantae > Streptophyta > Magnoliopsida > Caryophyllales > Amaranthaceae > Bassia > Bassia scoparia. The sequence goes on along the minus strand of SNQN01000205.1, from coordinate 105,808 downwards.
TCAACGAAAACCTCAAGCAGCATGGGATTACAATGGGAATTGAGGCTTCAACTGTCAACAAGCACACCAAAAACTAGAGCTAATACAATATCATCCATAATTACAAGCTAACATCAGAGTCTCAGTTATATGTAGATCAAATATTCTAAAACAATAACATAAACCTAAAAATGCTTCATAGAAATAACTTAACCAAACCAAAATAAAAGAAGTACAAAGAGTTGAGAATTGTTACTAAAGCTCATATCAAATTGTGTGTAGAATTCAATTACAAGAGCTCCAAAATGAAAATATATTGTTGAATGTGATGAAGGTAGTAACTACAAGTGTGAAAGCAAGAGAGCAAAACTAGAAAAGAAGAGGAACAATGCTAGAAAATAAAAATGTCATACAAAGAATATGAAAGATGAGTGGCTGGAAGTCCTAAAGGGAAACAACCAGCCAGATACTCAAAAGAAGAATAGTAAAAACAAAGAAGAAATAGAAATCACGAGAAAGCAATCAACGGTAGCAGAATAGCGCGCTCGTCTTACGTGCGTATTATTTTATTGGGACTGCGATCACGGAAGAGACGGAATAACTCTTTGTTTTAGTCGGAATCAGCAGATGACCAGTCGTTTCGAAGCTTGGACGTACTTTACATCCAAGTGGAATAACATCAAAATATAAGTGTCTGTAAGTTATGCTCAAATTGAAGTAGCTAAACTCGAATGCGAAAACGTACAAACTACAAAGTGAACGACTAATTTGAGCCGAACAATCAAAGTGTTTTAAAGGCATTCTAAATGCTCACTAGGGTGTTCAAAATATTGATCCGATCAAGCTGATCGTGAATCCGTTGCCGATCCGAAAATCGGATATGATCTGATTTTTAAAGGTTTCGGATTATCGAATCGATATCACGACAATTTTTCGGATGATTCGGCATTGGATGATTTTGCACTTTTCGATACATCGGCAATTTACATCCGATTTTTGGAATTGAGGAATAATACTTTAATATATGTGGAAATACAGAAGTAAAATAGGTCGAATCATACAGTACAAAATTTCGTATCGGATTTCCGTGGACCGATCGGATATTGATCGACCGATTCGAAATGTGGATAATCCGATTCTCCGACTTTCTACGGATGAATCGGATTACGGGAACTAAAATATATGTATGGTATATTGTCCATTCGGATAATCCGAATACGTATATTCTGACGGAAATTGTTCGCGGTAGAGCTGGTATATTCCGACCGAATCTCTAAAAATCCTGGATCAGATTAGACAGTTTGGATCGGATAGGTCATACCGGAGAATATCGATTTAGAACACTCCGCACTAAATGATCACAATTTATAATTACTTTTGTGTCTGCAAACGATAATACATAATTGTAGAAAAGGTGGCAAAACGCTCATATTTCAGCAGAACTTAAATGTATGAGGGCTAGAGAAGAAGTTTTGAGGATCAAAAAGGCTACAAAACAAAGAATAACGGATAAACTTTAAATCTAGGGAAAATATATAATACATGAAAAAACAACACAAAGTGAACACAGGAAATAAAATCTGTATATCCAATTCTCCCAGACTAAGTAACGATGACTTGCCTCGTAAGTGAAAATAATGCAACGAAAAGGCAAAAATAGATAGGTCGGAGTAATGCGACTATCACACAGAAAGAGTAAGATGACTTAGGGAACTAAACTTATCAAAAGCTCATGAAATGAACGGATCTAAGGTATGATGAAACAGAACAATAAATTGTGACGATCGAAGAACAATGTACTTCATACGGTAAATAATCGGGATACAAGGCGAGAGACCTCAAAAGTCGAAGGAGTGCTGAAACGAAAGCACTTTTTTCGTGAGAACTGACGCATGCATCCTTGTGACTCATAAATATAATATACTTCCCAAGATGGGAGCTATAATCAAGATACAGAGTAGGAGGAGAAAGAGGTCTTGCATTGGTCCCCTCGATGGAGTGGGTGATCGTAGTCAATAGACTAGCTCGTTGAGTTTTATTCTCAACTGGAAAAAAGGGGCTTTTCCAAGGTTGTAAGGGTCTAGGTGAAGGTGGAAGGCTTTTGAAAGATGGTTGGTAAACTTTAAGTTAAGAAGATTTACACACAAAATAATCGCTAACCAATACAAGAAGACAGACTTATCACTAAAGATTCGGAACAACTCTGGAAAGATGTACACAAGCAGGCCAACAAGAGGCAGCAATAAAAGGCTGATCACGTCCCTAGATTAAGTACGAAACTAGAGGAAACACTTAATGACAAGTTGAAAGTAATTTTGTAGTAGCGTTCGGCATCCTTCGAGCATGTGTGTATAGGTGACTGATGAATGTTTCTTGATACTATCTGAAATTGCTTTTGATCGCTATAATGTTCAGGATACTTTAATCTTGAAATAACTACAAGTATTATATCGAAGTCTTATTTGAATTCTCATCTCGGGGATCCAATTTTATAGTCTGTTACTCTTTGCATTTTTTTATCATGTTTGAAATCGTTAGAAACATGAATATGTGCAATAGCTATCTGACAGATAAACTAACTGAAGTTATATGAGTGAATCTTTATATCACTGCTGAAGTACATATTACAGTAGTCATTGCACAGTAAGCGGCTGACATAAATCTCGCTAGCATATACTCGGACAACGAATATGTGAAACTCTTAAAACGCATATGGTTCCTTCTATCATCTTTTGTCTAGGGTCATTTGTACAAAGCAAGGGTGTTAGTTTGTATTGTAATGTGGTAAAAGAATAAACGAAGCTAAGGCTCAAAGTGGGGAACAACAGGGGAATATATCTGATATAAGAATACTATGATAATGAGCTGTAGAGGATTAAAGTATTTGCGCAAAAAACACGGAAAAAACTAAGTAAAATGGACCAAAGTCATACTCTAAAGGTAAGTCAACATGCATGCAAGTATCTCGATTCAACAGCACGTTCAACTCGGGTTTATCTATAGCTTCTCATGCTGACACGAAGGACTAAAGATAGAATGAAAACATTGGACTAGTACTAGGTTATAAGGCTCAGACTTTCTCACAGGTTCTAATACAGTACTTTTAGTGTCGGAACTTTCCGTTCGTGCAACGGGAGCACATACCAATTTTTATAGTTATTCTAAGCGTCTACTTAGACTAGTATCCACAAATCATGATAAAGTTCTATAAAGTATATCAAAACAAGCGACATCTTACGTCAATTCAGCCTATATGAGTTTCAATGTGGGATAAATTGAATCTAACGGTGAGAAACTCAGAGGTGTTCGAAGACATTTGGATAGAAATTAATCCAACGACAGTTTACGTCAGTCACACAAACTTTCCTTAAAAGAGCATATCATAGAACAAAGACATAATGAAAATGACGTAAAAAAAGATGTAATGTCATACAGTTCGAATGATCAATAGTGCTAGTAACATTCTTTACTCTTTGTTGTCTGAGAAGCTTGAAGTGAGTGCTATAACTCGAAAAGACTTGTAACAAGTTTTTATAGTGTGGAGATTATTATAGACTAAGAGGTTTAAGAAAGAAATAAGACTCAAAAGCAATAAAAGTAATCACAAATGGACGTAAAAACTCACGACTCATACGAAACAAGAAAAGTTACTTGACCTTCCAAGCGCCAAAAGGAGATTCCATCTAGCTAACTATGAAGCGTCCTATCTGCTCATGAAGCAATCCAATCAATGCACCAGCAAGGGGTGGAGTGAGGTGGGTTTAGAAGCACATGATGTAAGAAATAAATTTGATCACTAGGAAATCAGAATAGATAACCAAAGTCAATCAACAGCTGAAACTCACTCGCATATAAACCATCGATAGATCGACAAAGGCTTAACTCCAAGCCCTTAGACCCAATTTACACATAACTAAAGGAGCCTTGCACCCATCTCCATAAACAAACGATGCAAGACAGTTCAAGAGTCAGATTTAGTTTCCAGGATCACAACTAACAATTACAAGCACACAACTCAACACGAGCAATTCAAAGCGCTCACAATCACAAATATCACATACACACATTACAGTTGAAGTGAGAATTTAGTTGTACCACACTTGGTACTTTGCTTAGATCAGAATAAGAAGTTTCGACAACAAAACAAATAAACAATGTGCTTACAATTGCAAGTTCATATATATGTTCAAAACAAGTTTCAGAAATTGCAAAAGACAGCCTCAGAAATTCTAAGCCATATATCTAATCATCAAAACAGACTTAAACTCGACATGCTTCTATATTCTAATCAAAAGGGATGATGATTATACATCAGGGATTGTGAAAAACTCCTAACATCACTTAAAATAACAAAAAATCAGAAAGATTCCAGCTTTGCAATGGAGAACAACTCACAAGTTTGGATGATTTTCTTAGGAATTCGTTACCATCAGCAGCAGCACCGAGAGAAAGCCAAATTGGGGTCAGAAACTAGCAGCAGCAGATTTCGAGCAAAAGACCAAACTCAAATTTCGAGTAGGGTGACTCACCGAAACAGGAAGTACTTGCATTTTGAAGAGAACAGGGCTGAATACCAGTTAATATTCGCCCAAATTCTACCAGAAAATCGCACAAAATATGCCACACAAGGACTTCAAATTTTCGAACCATAGGATCCTCAAAATCTCGAGCCAAATTACCCATTAAAACCCCCCAAAATTCGACTGACAAGAACCCTAAAAACCCCCCAAATTTTTCGAATGAAAGTGAACCYAAAATCCCCAAAAATTTTGCAATTTTCGAGAACCTTAACCCCAAGAAATTCRAAAATTAACCYAGAATTTTGGGTTAAAACGAAAAATTCTGAATTTGGCYAAAATAAAATCGAGAAWTTTGAGTGATTCGGGGTGATTTTCTTGAGTGAGAGAGTGAGTTTGTGAGTTTGAATGAGTGATTGTGAGTGCTGAGATGAGAGAGAGAGAAGAGAAGGGAGTGTGAAAGAAGCCAACCGACGAAGAAGAAAGAGAAAAGGATTCAAAGTAGTTTTGAGACTGTGGCTCACATTTGTTGGAACGGAACAGTAGCGCCCGCTACACATACAGTAGCGTCCGCGACTCCCCTTCACGGCCAAAATCTGCACTGCCTGAGTAACGCCTGGTAGTGTGGGGTAGCRTCCGCTACACCCCTGGTAGCGACCAGTAGCGGGCCGCTACACCRGCGCTACTCCCGAATTGCCATTTTCTTCAAATCTCTATGGTAATGCCCCAAAACAGATGTAACGGTTGTACTAAGCGCTACTCTCTATTCCGTTCTGCTCTGTTCTTTATTTTTTTGGGTTTTGCTCTTCCTTTCTCCTTCAATCATTAAAATCATTGTCCTTTCTATTTCTTTTCTCTCTCACTCTTTTTTTTCTTGTAGAAAATATATAAATATATATATATGCATAACACACACACATATATATAAATATATATACACATTACTCCTAAAACTAAGTTACTAAAACTCCCTTTTTTCAGTTTTTTACAAAGGCTTAAAAACTAAACAACAATTAAATAAATTAAAATCAAAATAAAAATCAAAACATTAAAGTACGGGTTGCCTCCCACAAAGCGCATATTTAACGTCCCGAGCTTGACGAATTACCTCAAACGGAGGCCTAACCGAATCCAAGGGCACTCTTTCCCTCAACCAACATGTCACCCAATCTTGGTGACCCAAAGCAACCATCAAACAAACCATTCTTGTTTCTTGAAATATCAACCAAGACCGGCTTTGCTACCTTAGGAAACGAGCATGAGAATTTCTCGTCCCCCACTTCAAATGTCAACTGGCCACTTCTCACATTAATCAACGCTCCAACTAATCTCAAAAATAGCATTCCAAGGGTGAATGGCACCCTAAAATCCTCAACCATGTCAAGGACCACAAAATCACAAGGAAGCCATAACTTCCCAATTCGGACCGGGATGTCCTCCAACATTCCCACTGAGGGCAAGACCATGAGGTCGGCAAGTTGAATGGAGATCCGTGTAGGCTTCATCCCCCCTACATTAAGCCTTTTGGCCATAGCAAGTGGCATGATACTCACACTAACCCCAAGATCACAAAGGGCATGCTTAGACTTCACATTGCCCACCTCAACTGGTATAATGAAACTTCCCGGATCCTCAAGATTCTCGAGAAGCATGATTTGAGGATCTTCCTTGATGATTGGAAGAGGTGGTGCCGGTGGTTCTTCTTCCACAGCTTCCTTGACTGGAAATAGCACGTTTCGAAGCAATTGAAATTTTTCACTAGAAGACATGGATTTAAATGTAGAAGAGCTAGTTTGAAGCCATTTCAAGACTTCAAGAAGATGATTATACTCGACCCCAAGTTTTTCTGCCAAAATCCTTTGATGATTTGGAAAAGGAAACTTTGGTACATATGGCTTCAAGGGAATGTCTTACTTGAACTTGGGAAGAGCTTCGACAATGACCGAACACACTTACTCTTCTACCATATAAGAGCTACAACAATCACCTTCAAAGTGAGAGGAGATTGACTTCACATTCTCCCTCGGATTAACAACCGTTTGCCCCGACAATTGATTTCCGAGGTTAAGGTTGGAGTTGCTTATACTTTGAGTGATTTGACTCAATTGAGTCTTGATCATCTTGTTATGTGCTTGCAACTGAGTGATTCAAGTAACCACATCCGCATATCGCCGATCATTCTTGGCGTTGGTCTTTGCTTGGCTTTGGATGAAAGCCTCTAAAGTCGTCTCAAGACTTATTTTTGCATCGGGGGATTGTTGTTGAAATGAGGTCTTTGTTGAGAGGAACCTCCTTAATTGAAGCCCGGAGGCCTATATGGAGGTGGTTATTAAGAATCACCTTGGTTGAATGATTGTTGTTGTTGTTGTTGAAATGATCGATGGGGTGGTGGTGCTTGTTGTTGTTGTTGTTGAGCACGACCACCCCATCAGAAGTTAGGATAGTTCTTCCAACCCGGATTGAAGGTGTTTGAGTAAGGATCGTTCCTCACTCCCATCATTGACACTTGCTCAAGTGTCGGGTTGCATTGTGAGGCAATGTGGTCATTACTTCCATCAAGCTCACAAAGAAGAACTTGCATAGGTAGCTCCAAAGAGGAGCAAGCATGTGCCTTCTCAAAACGCCTAGTCAAGGCATCAAGTTTTGATGCCAAGGTATCAATTGCATCGATCTCATGTTTGCCTCCCCTCTTAGGATTTTGCCTTCTCTCGCCCCCACATGCGTAATTCTTTGCAACTTCCTCGATCATGTTGTAAGCTTGATCAACCGGAAACTTCCTCAATTGACCTCCCGCCCCCGCATCCAAGTTTGACCTCGAAGCAGGTGTTAGGTTGTCATAGAAGCTTTGAACTATCATCCACTGCGCAAACCCATGATGAAGGCATGCACACAAGAGCTCCTTAAAGCGCTCCCATGCCTCACTCAAGGTCTCATCATCATCCTGTTGAAAGCTTGATATTTTCCTTCTAAACTCGACCGTCTTTTTAGGAGGGCAATATTTACCCAAGAAAGCCGTTGTGACCTCATCCCAAGTAGTCAAACCCCCTTCGGGCAAAGACCTTAACCAATACTTGGTCTTGTCCCTAAGAGAACTCTTGAGTCACATTATTTTGCTTCACCGTTTGGCAAAGCTCATAGAAGTTATCGAGATGAGTGAATGGACACTCGACTAGACTACCACCAAATTGAGAATCCTTCACCATTCTTATGTGATGTGGTGAAAGTTCGAAATTGTTTGCGTTGGTGGTAGGCAATCTAATGCCACTCCGAAGTTCGAAGGCGACCGGATGACCGTAATCCTTCAAAGTTCGTTTCGGGGGAGGTGGCTCCGTCATGTCTAATATCTCAAGTTCTGGAGAACGGTCCGGATTAGAACTAGATTCCAAGTCACCTAGCAAAGGATCAAGAGGAATGTAGTCTTGCCTAGGAACAACACGAGAATGTCTTTCGATATCTGGATTGAGGGGGAGGAGAGGTGATGTATGTGAACTACGTGTCATGCACAACTAAGAGAGAGTTAGCATTGACAATCACAAATAAACAAGCATCAAGTAACTAGAACCATGCTTAGAACTCAAACAATAAACCATAAACCAATGTAAAACTGTTAACTCCCCGGCAACGACGCCAAAATTTGATAGCTCGTCGTCAAGGCTACCAAAGATAATCATCCTATCTCGATCTTACTAGCTAAGTAGTAGGGCAAGAAAGGGTCGAACCCACGGGAATCACGTTTACCACCGGTAGTGATTTATTCTAAAAGCTAAGCAAACCAATGTCAAGGGGATTGTCACTATCACAATTGACTAAAACTAGATTATCACAAGACTAAAAGCACTAGAGTTAGGGTTTCACCACACAAGACATACATGTAACAACCAATTGCAAACAAGGAGGCATTCTAGCACGGTTCAACCGACAATGGGAGACTTTCAAAGGTCCTAAACCACTCTCTCAAGCTAGCTAGGAGAACCTCACTTGCAATTCAAGACCTATTCTCATGGCTTGGTCACAAGTTCGATTTAAGCACAAAATCACGAAAGCTAGTAACATCCCTAGAATCCGACCCCTATTCTCATGGTTCCTTCATCTAAATAGCTAGGAGGAATTCACCTAAGAGTTCAACTCTCGTTCCTTCGTCTAAGGTTCCTAGAAAAATCACCATGGTAGCTAAGCATGGTAATTAGCAAATGCACCTCCTAAACTATACAAGTCATGGCAAAATCCAATGAAAACCTCAAGCAAGCATGGTGATCACATGGTGAATTAAGGGTTTCACCCAACCCTAGCTAATAAACTACTCACACATGCTTAATAATACAATAACATCCATAATTTACAAGCTAAACATCAAGATCTCAAGTTATATGTAAATCAAAACAAAACTAACATAAACCCTAAAATGCATTCATAGAAATACTTACCAAACCAAAAATAAAGAAGTACAAAGAGTTGAGAATTGTTACTAAAGCTTCAATATCAAATTTGGTGCAAGAATTCCAAGTACAAGAGCTCCAAAATGCCAAAATATAATTGTTGAATATGATTGAACAGTAACTTACAAGTGTGAAAGCAAAAGAGAGCAAAACTAGAAAAAGAGACAAAGCTAGAAAACTAAAATGTGTCATACAAGAATAATGAAAGATGAGTGGCTTGGAAGTCCTAACAAGTGGGAAAACAACCAGCCAATAACAAGAAAAGAAAAGGTAAAAACAAAAGAAGAAATAGAAAAATCCGAGAAAGCAAATCCGGAGCAGAATAGCGCCTGCTACAAGGCTGCGATCAGGATAAGAAACGGCTATAACTTCTTCGTTTTACGTCGGAATCAGGCATATGACCAGTCATTTCGAAGCTATAGAGACGTAATTTCACCTCCAAGTAGAATAACATCAAAATAATAAGTGTGCGTAAAGTTGTGCTCAATTGAAGTAGCCTAACACATCCCAAAGTGCCCAAAACGCTCAAAAACTTTACCAAAGGTGACGCGAACCATAATCCTGAGCCTCGAACAATCCAAAGTGTGTCAAAGCAATTCCTAACAATGCTCACCAATTGAGTGTCCTCAAAACCGATCAAAACATAAGAGAAAAGGTGGCAAAAACGCTTCAAAGCGACTGTTAGAGGGTTAGAGAAAGAAATGAGGAAAAAGACTCAAAACAAAGACAAAAGTAACTTAAAACTACGAAAAATAAATAATAAAAAACGCTCTACAAAACCGAATATAAAATCCGTACATCATTATAATTTCATTGTGTTAAATTTTCTTTGAATAATTTGCTCGTTTACAATGTTAAATCTCTTCCTTGAATATACGTGAAAATACCTTTGTTGCCACTAAAAAGAAACGGAGGAAGTATATTAGTTTAATTTGACTTTGGGAAATTGATATATAGATACTTCATATATGTAATCTAGTGTTTGATAGAAACTTTTTTTTTTGACAAAAAGTAATAGAGATATAATCCCTCTAATGGTTACATAGGCTTACTACGGGATTAAAAGGAGAAAAAGTGAAACAATGGAAAAAACAAAGTAGGTCACGAGCATTCTTCCTGTCGAGATCTTTCTGTTCTTTGTCCTGGTCCTAGAGGTGATCATGGGCCGGGCCGGGCCGGGTTCGGGCCGGGCTTGCCTTAAAATATAGGCCCGATAATCAAGCTCGGGCCTAAAGTTTGTGCCCAAAGCCCGAAAAATAAGTACGGGCCTAACGGGCTTTTCGGACTTTTTCGGGCCGGGCCCAAAATTTCAACCAAAATACCTAAAATTTAATCGCCGAAGGCCGGACAAAAAATGAAAAATTCGGGTCGGGCCCGGCCCGCCCCGATTTCGGGCCAAAAATGTCGTGACCAAAGCCCGCAAAATTTCAGGCCGGGCTTTTTTTATCACCTCTACTTGGTCCATAAGAAGATTATTGACGTAGCTCATGTCATTAAATAGGAGATTGATGTGAAGCTTGCATTTGGCGATCAAATCTTTTAGAATCCTGGAAAGGGCTTTAGAAGTAGCTTGGTTACCGTGAACTCCGTCGACTCCGAATCTGTACTCCTGAATGTTGTCTTCTAATTTCCATCGAATGAGATATCTGGTCCTTTGAAGGTTCTTTTCTTGCTTGATGTGAAAAAAGACATTAGTTATACAGGTACTATATTTATTTCCTATAATCGTGATGCTCTCCTTCCTCTTGTTACACTTCGTATTCTTAGGCTGTTGGAACTCATGCGGTTCCTCACTGGTGGTCTAGTGACCTTCTTATCTGCTTAGTATAGCCATGATCCTTAGTGGGTTATGCGTCGCTCCTTGAAGGTCCTTTTGACTTCGCTCCTTCCCCAAGTAATTCAACCAATTGATGATCCAAATAGGCAAAGTAATGTTAGTGTCGTTATCCACTTGTATGCCTAAAGGGGCTAATTTCCAAATTCTTTTAGCTGTTTGGCAATCACGGAAGAGGAGCTCAGTAGTTTCGACTTCATCAAAGTTATTGTGGTGGGAGCAGAAGGGGCACATATACTTATCGCCTAGTTGCCTTTTCTGGAGTTCGCACCCTAGTAGCAGGGTGTTTTTAAGTAATTTCCAAAGGAAGATTTTCCCATCCGTCGTTGTGTTAAGTTTCTAAGGCAGTCTGTCAGTTCCCACAAGTCGTCTTTCACTGATCCGTGAGTTTTGTTCCGACTCCTGGTTGTGGATGAACTCATAACCTTCTTTAACAGTGTAATTCCTATTGTTGCTCAGTACCCAAACCAACTGGTCTTCCAAGTCCCTGTTAAGTGGCATTAAGTCCTGGGTAGAGTTGCAGCACTCCAGCTGGAAGAGGTCAAATAATTGGGAAAGATCCCAACCATCTTCTGTTTGGAGTAGTTCTACCTTACCTGATTTTAAAATTTGAAATATGTTTTCCTGCTACATACTATGATGGAATGTTGGTTCTTTTCCCCATATCCAGGGGTTTCCAATTCTTGCCTTATTACCCTTGCCAACAGTCCACCCACATCCCTTTCTTCGGTCTAATAAACTTGATTTTATACCGCACCATCTCTAGGAGCCTGTTAAGCTGGTCCAATCATTGCTGAAGAGGTTGTCATCACGGATTTTGTACTTGCTTCAGAAGAGTTTACTCAAGATGGAGTTTGTGTTGGTAAAAAATTTCCAAGCCTGCTTCATGAGAAGGGCCTTGTTAAGCTTGAGAACATCCCGAATACCAAGACCTCCTTAGTTCTTAGGTTACGTGATTTGCTTACAGCTTCGCTAATGGACACCGTTGCTGTTTTTGATACCTGCCCACCAGAATTTGGCTATAATTTTGTTTATCTGCTTGCCAATGCCTTTCAGGATTTTGAACACTGATAAGATGTGGTTGCTCATAGAGGAGAGGACAGACTTGATTAAAGTTAATCGCCCAACTGGTGATAGGAAGAGGGCATTCCATCTCTTTAACCTATCTTGTACTCTTTTCACTAGACTTTTGAAAATTTCTCTTTTTGTCGACTCGAAATCTGTAGAGATTCCCAGGTAGGTTTGAAAAATGACTTAAGAAGCATTTCCAAGGTGCCAGTGATTTTGTCCTTGGTCTCATCATCACATAATGGATTGACCATTACGACACACTTTTCTTTGTTAATGACCTCTCCCGAGGTTGAGCAGAAGGTTCTCATAGTGACGTTGAAAAAATTGATTGCCTTGTCAGAGTAATTGAAGAAGAAAGTTGCGTCGTCAGCAAAGAAAAGATGAGAGATCGGGGGGGGGAATTCCTTGCCACTTAGATTCCCGTGAAATCCTTATTTTTCCCTAGGCAAATTAAGCCATCCAGGGCCTCCATGCAAAGTATGAAAAGGTAGGGAGAGAGAGAGGGTCCCCTTGCCTCAAGCCACATCTTGGTTTGAAAGGAGCCAGAGGTTTCCCATTGAACATTACACTATAAGTAATCGCCCGAACACAGTTCATGACTAGAGTCTTGAACCTAGGGGGAACCCTACCTTAGTAAGGCAGACTTCTAGGAAGTCCCATCGAATTCTGTCGTAAGCTTTGCTCATATATGTTTTTAACCGCCACCTTAGCCTTTTTTTGTTTTTGGAGGTACGTATGTTCTCTAAAAGTTCGTGAGCAATAAGGATGCTGTCCGAAATCTGTCGATCAAGAATGAAGGCATTTTGGTTTAGGCTGACAATAAAATCAATAACTTTTCTAATTCTGTTGGTGATACACTTGGAAATGATTTTGTTTGACACATTGCAGAGGCTGATTGGGCGGAAGTTTTCCATTTTCTCTGGGTTGTCATTCTTTGGGATTAATTCTATATTTGTTCTGTTACTATCTCTTAAGATGTGACCTGAGTTTAGACTTGAGAGAACACCATCCACAATGCTATTTTTGAGCCTTTTCCAATTCCTTTGGTAAAACCCGGCTGGAACCCCGTTAGGTCCCGGGGCTTTTCAGGGTCCCATGGAAAAGAGAGCCTTCTTAACCTTTTTTTTTGTAAAAGTTCGCTCAAGATCTTGAATTTGGGACGGTGAAAGTTCTTTGCTCATACCTGATAAACCACGCTCTATGACGGATCTTCTATCGTCCTCTAAATTGTTCTCAGTGAAAGTGGTAAAGAAGGTTTTGAAGTGGTTCGTGGCTAACGCGGAGATTTCGGAGCTATCCGTTATCCATGCGTCATGCTGGTCCTTGAGCGCCACAATCTTGTATGTGTGGGACCTTTCTTTAGCCCAATTAAAAAAATATCGGGTACAAGTGTTACCTGCCACATCCCATTTTAACTTTCCTTGTTGTTTCCAATATAGGGCTTTTGCTCTTGCAAACTCCTATCCCTTTTCCTTAGCTTCTACCCAATCATTGTCACTTCCAGTAGAAATTAGAGTATCTAGACCATTAGTGAGCTGGGATTCTAATTCACTCCAATTTCCTTTCCAAGTGTTCTTCTTCTTAAGGGCCCACTCTTTACAAGCTTCCCTAGCAAAGGAGGCTTTCTTTTGAAATTGAARTATTGGCGAGCCTTGTATTGTTTTATTCTAACTTTCAACCATACTAGTTTCGCAWTCCTTATAGTCTAGGCACCAAGTAGGAATTTTGAACGATTTGCCAAAGACATTAATAGACCAGGTTCACATTAACTTATTGTGAACCTGTTAAAGATTAAAAATATTTCATTGACTTTGTTTGCTAATTGCAGTCAAGAGTTTGACCAATATTGATCAAGATTCTCTGTCTCGTGGGTATTTTAGTCTGGCGATATAACAGAAGCGCCAGGAAGAGATACACAAGTGATAACCCATTATGAACGGCCCAGAAGAATAGGCTCATTAAGTGTAGAGTAGGAACTTGGAGGGAAAGGAGAATTCAAATACGGGTGAAGCGCCAAATAACCGCTGCCAGGAGGAAACCTCGATAACTTATTCCCCACGATCTTTGTTACCCAAGGCCTATAAATAGGTGAAGCTGGATCAAGAACAACAATAACAACACATCAAACGAATCTATCTTTATCTACGCATTTACTGCTTTCCTTTAGCCGCACTTGGCTTAGTAGCCAAGTATGGTTTAGCGTAGCTTAGCATAGCATAGCATAACATAGCGTAGTTCATCCTTATGGATCAATAACTTGTTACTATCTTTCCCAATTAT
>SNQN01000205.1:78905-90132 GCA_008642245.1 Bassia scoparia | reverse complement strand
TCGAGTTCATCGTGCTTCGGAGTGGTACTTTTGCGGATTTAGGTACAAATTCTGAGGCTATTCAATCAAACTCTCTTCTCTTTCTCTTGTTATTAATTCTAATTAATATAATTCATTGAACTTCGTTTTACTTTGTTTTCATATTATTCAAATAATTTTTAAACAAAATGAAGAATGAGATTATAATTATTAATTGTGTTAAATATTTTGATTAAGTTGCTCGTTTACCCATTGTTAAGATCTTCAACAATGTGTGAAATTTGGTTTGTGCAGTTAAAAAGATACGAGGCAAGTATATAAAGTAGGAAAGAAGATTGTTGTATTTTGGTTGGATGTGATAAGTAGTGTCAGTTTTATTTGTGTTGAGTTTGTGTTGAAGGAGAAAGAAAGAGAAAATAGTATTCCCTCGTTACGGAATATTTGCAACACTTGTATAGGGGCTTCTTCAGGCAAAATTGTTAATCACCCTCCACCTCCACTGGCCACAACCTCGACCACCACCCTCCAGTACTCGAGCCGCCAAATCGCCATCACTATTCGAAACACCTCCGAAATCGCCACTCATAGCCATCCTCCTTTCGTTTTCCTCCCACCCACTACTCTCCCTCCTCTCAAAATTATTCGAGATCCGCAACCTAGATCAACAAACTGCTACCACCAATGAAGCAAATACCTGAAGTTTCCCGAAGGTACTCAGAGGTGGGTGAATTGAGGTGCTATTAAATTTTTCGATTGTGTACTGTTTTTAGTAAAGTATACTAGTTGGACTGTCTCCTGCGCGGAATAAGTGTTGAAACAATACGTAGAACGAATCGAGCAATATAATAAAGACACAAATTTAATGAGGTTCACCCAACTCTGGGCTACGTACCTCCTACCCTGGTTACTTTTATTAATCTACTCCAAATAATCCAAGCAACCCTCACTCACAATGTATGTGAACTCACACACACAATGTCACCCCACACTCAACTCAAGTGTGCTAAATCGCACTGAACTCACAAGCACTCGCTAATGAACTTATAAAGCTACCCAATTACCACCCTTCGTTGGTGATTCAACACAACTCACTTTCTCTCAATTACTCACTTTATGAGTTTACAAGAGTATTTGATCGCTCAATCTTTGTCACTCATGTGTAGAATTATGCTTGCTGCTTCTAGGCTTTTAGACTTTTCTCTTTCTTTCTTTCTCTAAAAAAAATACACCTTTAAGAATGTAGAGGAGTATTATCGTGAGTCTATATGCATGGATTATTTATAGCCAAAAGCCTAGCATATTACTAGTGTGCAACCATAGATATATGAGAATAATAAAGAATATCTATTTCCTATATTTTAGGAAAGTCCCATAAATTATTATTCCATCAGATGATATAATATCTTATTTACTTAATTGCATCTCAAGAATTACCATATATCCAAACATATTCCACCAGATCATCTTTGGAAGTTCCATAAACCATTTTAAGAAAAACTTTACAAAAATATATTTTAAGAAAACTTTCCAAAAATCTTTCTTACTGGAAAGATGATCTGGTTGTTGAGAACAGCACAACTGTTCTCCCTAACTGGTAGAGTCAAAGTCAACCAACCAACTGGTTTAGTTGCCTTCAACTCTAAGAGAGAAAGTTCAAAGCCCAATGTCATCACAATAATACAAGCACTCAACAAAACAATTTATGCACTATACAACAAGAAGACTTATTTTCTAATCCTAGAACTATCTTCATTGTTCTTTCAAACTTCTCGAAACTTCCTTGATCTTCATAATAACTCTTGATCTTCTCCGAGTCTTCCTCGAATGGACTTTGCTTCAACAGTTGGAATTCCTGTATGCCATAACACATATAGAAATTTGCACAATATAACTTGTTAGCATACATGTCACTATCTTTCAAGTGACTAAGAACAGCATCTCAGCTGTTCAGACCAGCTATATTCATCAGACCAAAGTACCTGTTCTTTGCAACTGTTTGTCATCACCCAAAACACTAGGGGACTCAACATAACCACTAGTCTTACACCATTCAAACCGAATTCCCAGAATTGGAAGCAATCGCAACAAATTTATAGAAAATGCCAATAAATCATAGCAAATCGCAATAAATTGTAGCAAACAATTATTTAAAAGTGTGGTGGTTGTAGCAACAATCGAAACAATGAAATTCACAGAAAGCAAATTGCGATAGGGGGTGATTGTGAGATTATTACAGTGGTTGTGATTCTTAGGGTGGTCGCGGAGATGATTGGGGACTGGGGTGGTGATGATTGGGTGGTCGGACACAGGAGTAAGAGCAGTGTGACTGGTGTTATGTTCACATATGATGATCCTTTTGCATTTCCAGCTTTAGGATGAGAGCAATTATTGGGAGAACGCGGCCAGAGGGAAGGGAAGTTTCAATTTACTTAAATGTATCAACATAGGGCATGCCTTGTGCACAAAACAAGAATTTGAGCATAAAATATGAAATCTATTATCTTCGATGCATTTTCATATTCAGATATTTTTGTTTCGGCACACTCTAGCACTYTAGTACTCTAATATCAATAAGGAAATTTTGGGGATAAATATCTAATTTCGCTGCATTTTTGAAAATAAATACCTAGTTTCTAGTTTATTTTACTTAAATATCTAGTTTTGCGATTTCCTTTAAAAATCAGTACCTATCTAGCTAGTAGCATATTTCCGTCCAAAACTTAACAGAGGTGTTAAGTTGCGTGGGTCCCACAGCTCCTATTACTCTCTCCCTCACATGTCCCTCTTCTTCCTCCTCCAGCCTCCATACACTGCTCACCATCACCACCAACAACATCCCACTAATGGAGCTTCATTCATTCATGGAGCTCACCATTAATGGAGCTTCATCGACCAAAAAACCAAAAAAATAACCAAAAATTCAACAAATTCCAACAAAAATCCCAACTAAATTCGGGATTTCCATTCAACTTCTCCTGTTTCTTCTTCTTCCTTCTGTTTCAAATTTTGTTCAATTAATGGAGCTCGCCATTAATGGAGCTTCATCGACCAAAAAAAAAAAAAAAAACCCAAAAATTCAACAAATTCCAGCAAAAACCCCAACAACATTCGCGATTTTCATTTAATTTCTTCTTTCCTTTTGCGTTAAATAGGAGCGGCAGTGGTTAGGTGGTGGCGGAGGATGGTGGCTGGTGGTTTCGAGCCCCCGTATCAGTGAAACAGGGCAGCAGGTGCTTCGTGGTTAGCTGCTTCGTCGCGGCTGCAGGTGCCGATCAGAGAAGAGAAGAGAAGAAAAGGAGAGAGAGCGACGAGAGCTGAGACGAAGAGAGAGAGAGAGAGAGAGAAAGAGAGGAGGGAGGAGGAGACTCTGTCGTGCGCGTGTTGTTGCTGCTGTGGTTGGGCTTCCAATGAAGAATAAGGAAGGAGAAAGGACGAGTAAGGGAGAAGGAGGACTGAGTCTGATAAACCTAGCGCAACTAGGGATCAAAGCGCAGGGCAATTTCGTAATTTTTGGGTATTGTTCAGTACTATTCATCAATAAAAAAATCATTCAATCCTAACATTGTTTGGAAATATATTAACATTATCTTACGAGTTTGTAACATGTCCAACTATATACTAAACATGTCTTAAGCAAACCTAAACATTGTCCTACAGTCTTAGTTGTGTTGACCAAACTTTGACCGCCGCTATACTTCAGCTGCTATGACTTACTACTTCCTCGAAGAGGAAAAGTGCCGTTGGTAGAGGAGAGAGAAAGAGAGAGGGAATTTAGAGGAAAAAAGGGTATTGTGGTCATTTCATTCAAGCGGATTCTATTCAGAAATCCATTACTAAGTACCGAATTTTAAAAAAAATGACGAAAACTAGGTATTTAAGTGAAATAAACTGAAAATAATATATTTATTTTCAAAAACATCCTAAACTATTTATTTATCTCAAATTTTCCTATCAATAATGATTTAAAAGTTTAAAACAAAAGTCCACATAAATTCGGGTCGAGTCGAGTATGTAAGATAAGCCAATTGCCAATTATCCGTTGGAGAAGAAGAAAAACGAAACCAAATCAAAACGGAAAATGGACGCTCTCTTAAAGCAAATTAATTTATGATTTTGAAAAAACAAAATCAAACGGCTCTTTAAAGAAAAATAAAAATAAAAATAAAATTCCCAATTCAAAACTTCGACCGTTTGAGATATCGCTTCCTTCCTTTTCTTCTCTCTCTTTCTTTCACACTCTCGCATCTCTCTTTTCTCTCTCTAATCTTCAATTTTGAAGCCCTAATTCTCATCATCCACCTACTAATTCATCGATTCATTGCTGAATAACAGTTTAATCGATTTCATTGCTGAAATAAGTCAATAACAGTCTAATTTGACGGAAAAAAATGGAGAGTGAGTAGTCTCATTTGTGCAATTTCTTAGGTTTCAAATTTTTTGTGTTATTCGTTTTCTAGTTTCGGTTTTGATTTTTGAGTTTAATTTTGTTGCAGATCAAACGGTTGAAATTGTTCAAGAAAATGGCGACGAAAGCACGTTTTTTGAGTCAAGCTAATGTTACTCCAACTGGACAAAATGGTAAACAATCAAGATTTTCTTACTCGTGTTTAAGTTTTTCAAATTGTATGATTGTACTTTTTTTCCTTTTTTTGTTTGTGATTCGTTGATTTTCATTATCTTTGATTGGAATGAAACCCTTAATTTCGTAAACTCTCGATTTGTAGTCGTAGTAGTTGAGTGTAGTTGAGAGTGTTGGGGTTTGATCTTTAGTGATTTTGTTTTTCGATGTTATTTGGTTTTTCAATTGCATTATTTTCTTGAATTTTTTTCCTTTATGAACATTTGGTTTTATGTTTTTGATTCAAATTGTACGCACATCAATTATACATTGTTTACTTGAAAAGTTGTTAAGGATGATAAGCCAGATATTGATAAATTCATTATAATTACTAGAATTAGGTCTTCAGGTTTACAAAATTGTTAAGAATTGTTTGCACTGATACTTGCTTATGTAATATTGCTGTGTTTTTTCTGAAAGAGGAGCAAGTACATATTTACATATTTTATTAATTGCAAGACCAATTTTTGAATGGTCATGAACCAACAAACAATCAGATTTGTTTTAATATGGAATCTTGTAAGAAGTTAGAATTTGACCTTTTTTATATATTGATGATTCGTTGGTAGAAATGTTTTTATGTGAAAATAAAAGAAGAAAGGGAAATTCTATATGATAACCTTCAATTCTTATTGTTTCTATATAGGTGGCAACCTAAAAAAAATATTATACCTATTGACTCCTAGTTCACTAATTACATTTAGTGTCTCGATTTCACTAATTTAGGGCTAACCATCCTTTTAATCTGAATTTGCTAACTTGCCCTCAATCCTATTCTGAACATCCCACATCTCGATTTAAAATGTAATTTGGTTCTCATTTATTATCTTTCTCATGAATGTAACCGCTGAAATTTACTAAGTACTATAATGAGCAAAATTATCAGATTTAATAGCCCCTGACATTACCAAACTGATAGTTTTAATGAGTACTGAGAACTAATGAGCCTGACATATCAGAATAAGAATATGCAAAGTAATGAGCCCGACATATCAGAATAAAGAATATGACAAAATAATGAGCCCATTACAAACTAATCGCAAACTAGCAATGAGCAAACTATAAATTCGGAATGAGAACTGGAAACTAAACAGTAGCCCTTTACATTATCAGAAGTGAGTAAAAATACTGTAAAAATCTGGAGCAAACTCTGTTAGTAGTGAAAATTTGGAGCAAAAATCTGTAGCAGAATGTGATAATTTTGGAGCATGTCAAAGCAAACTGACAAGGGAAATGAGTGCTTTGAGTTACGATTTTTTCCCCTTTATTTTTAATTAGATTAGGATTGTCATTAACTAGAGGGCAAGTTAGTAAATTCAGACTGAAAAGGATGGTCGGCCCCTAATTAGTGAAAGAAAGTCAATAGGTGTAATTAATGAAACTAGGGAGTCACATATYGAAAAAATAGGAATAAGGGGTTGCCATATAGAATTTCCGAAGAAGAAAAATTGATTGAAGGATTGGTCTATTACATTGTTATTGGTTCTAGTTAGGTCTTTATTGCTATCCCGTTGTCTGAATCACTGTGTGTTGCAACATTGGCGAAAATTCGTTAGAGATAGAAGGTATCATGTATGTCAAGGCTGAAAAGTCATTTATAATAGCTGATGTTAGAAAATCTTGAATTTCAGAAATCGTGGAGGAAGGTACTGCTAACTCTATTGATGCAAGTCAATTCTCAAATGACTCCCAAGCAGTATCAGTTGAGGAAGAGCCGAAACTTCCTATCCTAAAGAAAATTGAAGATCTTAGCAACAAAATTCAGGTGATCATTGCAATAACTATTGGTGCTTGCGATTTAGCTTACTTAAGATGGATAACTTATGATACTTTTGTTTTTAGATTTTGAGGAAGGAGCATACTACTTTATCTAATGAGGTAAAGGATGTTACAACAAATCAATTTCCGGGCTTTGAAGTTATGAATACTCTTCAGCAACTTAGTATGTTACTCATCTTTGTCATACTTTCTTTTTCCAAGTATCCTTTTTTCTCTTTCTATTCTGATGTTTAACTTTGTGCGAGTTTCCATTCTTGTTATCAGGTGAAGAGCATGAGCTTTTGAAGAGGAAGTACAAGGAAGAGTCTGAATTGTTAAAGAATAAATATGTCGAAGAATATGCTGAAAGGAAGAGGCTTTACAAYGAAGTTATTGAGCTTAAAGGAAATATCAGGGTCTTCTGTAGATGCAGACCCCTGAACCAAGATGAAGTTGCAAATGGGTCTACTTCTGTTGTTGAAATCCCTCCATCYCAGGAGCATGAATTGACTATAGCTGTTGCTGATTCTTCCAAGAAACTGTTTAAATTTGACCATGTATTTGGGCCTAATGCTAATCAAGGTATCAATTTGCTTTGGTCACTTCTTGTCTTATTAGCTTGCATGGAGCACAAACATCTCTTGTATTTCTCTGACATTGACTTGTATTGCAGAGGAGGTTTTTGCACAGACATCTCCAATTGTTATCTCTGTGTTGGATGGATACAATGTATGCATCTTTGCCTACGGGCAAACTGGGACTGGAAAGACCTTCACTATGGAAGGGACACCTGAGAACAGAGGGGTTAACTATAGGACTTTGGAGAAGTTATTCAGTAGTGTTAATCAGAGAAGTGGTACCATGAGATATGAGCTGTTTGTTAGCATGCTGGAGGTCTACAATGAAAAAATAAGGGATCTCTTGGTAGAGCATACCAACGAACCACCTAAGAAGTAAGTGAACAATAAAAATCTGAATATTAATTAATGATGTCTAGGGAGTGCAGTGCAATAACAACAGTCATGAATAACTCTTGAAGACGCAGTAATGTTCATGTTGATATTGCAGGAATTTTAAATSTAAATTTTGAGATTGTCTGCATCAGTTTCCCTGTAAATGTCAACAGTAGACCCATTTTATAGAGTGCATTAGTTTGCCTTGTTAGAATGTTTATGACTTAAAAGAGGATCTCACATGAAATTTTGATAGAGAAWTTATAATTCTGAAGGTTTGAACCGAACATACTTGMTGTTCACCTTTTCACRTTTCTGTGTGAACTGCATCCCTACAATGAGTGTCTATGTGAATAATGTGGTCTCTCTTTCCCCCATTTTTACCCTGTGGTATGTTTCAGTATAATTGGTTCCTTGCACCTTTCGTTATGAAATTTTGATGGAGAATTTAAATTTCTGAAGTTGTGAACCGAAAATACTTGCTGTTACCTTTTCGTGTTTCTGTGTGTGACATTCCTACATCCTGCAATTGATATTCCTACATGTGCTCACTCTCTCCCCCTTTTACCCTGTACACCGTGACACTCTCTTTATTGTTCAAGTATTACAGTTCTAAGTGGCGTTATAATTTTTATTTATTATCCTGTTTGTCTTCAGTCTGTATCAAGCAATGTTTAGCCGTTTAGGTGTACATTTTATAAGGGTTTGCATCTTTTGTTCAGTGGAGATAAAACAAGCTCCTGAGGGCACACAAGAAATCCTGGACTAGTTGAAACTCGTGTTATGGTACAGATGAAGTATGGGAGTTACTCAAACGGGTATTCGAGTTAGATCAGTAGGATCAACCAATGCAAACGAATGTAGTAGCCTGTCCCATTGGTAATTTTCTCTTGATATCCTCATTACTCTCAAAGACATTACATTTTCTTTCTTGCACTGAGATGCCATAATCTAAGAAACATTAGCTTGGATGTGGATTGATCTTGATGTTATTGTAGCTTGTTGCGTGTGACTGTTAAAGGGGAAAATATATAAATGGACAAATGACAAAGAGCAATCTTGTTGGTTGACTGGCTGGAAGTGAGCGGTTGGGGATTGAAGCTTAGAAGGTGAAAGACTCAAGCGAATCTCAGTTCATCTAATAAGTCCCTCTCAGCTCTTGTGATGTCATGATCTGCCCTTGCAACTAAAACAAACCATGTTCCCTACAGGTCAGGAATATGCCATTGACAATTTTAATTTTTTTACTTGTTACACTAACAATAGCCAGGGTTCATATGCTTAACTATACCTTTTGTCGAATTTCAGAAAACTCAAGCTCACACACAGTTGCAGAGCTCGTTAGGTAAGATGCTGGTTTATTTTACCCCTAGTTTAATTTAGCCATATGGTCTAGCTGTGGAACAAACATTGCAACAAGATATGCTGAACTCGGATGCCCTTTTCTTACATGTTCACCATCTTAATATAATGACAATGGCAAGCAGGGTGATTGCAAAGACCCTGATGTTCGTTCAAATCATCCACTGATTCAGACTAGGGAGACTCTAATGCTCCCTGAATGTTTGCTAGCCGAGTTAAGGGAATGACATGTCCAGCCTCGCACAGCAACGAGATCATTCTGAGCTCCTTAAGTATAAGCATTTGGTATGTTTCCTAGAGTTCTTTTGCTTAACACTATTATATTTGGCTACTGCTTATGTCCTTTTTTTTGGTTTCAACAGGCAGAAAGATCAAAGCACGGAAAAGGAAACAAAGAAACTGCAAGAAAATGTGCAGTCTTTGCAGCTTAGGCTTTCTTGAGAGAACAGCACTTGAGAAGTCTTCAGGAGAAGGTAAGCTCTTCAGGAATTACGTACGAGCTATTATTCCATATCGATATGTGATTCAGTATATTGTATGTTGATATTGATAGTCATTGGATTGTTTGTATCATACACTCTGGATATTTATGGAAAGGAAGAAAAAGTAAAAACCACATTGCTGTTGTTTCTGTGTTGCTCACCTAAAGTTTCTCATGCGTGATGGAGAGCTTGAGAATCAATTGCAGAGGAGAGGAAAAACTAGACAAAAACAAGAAAGCAGAGCTGCTGATGCTTCTGTTAGAAAAGCCAGTTCAAGGCTCAAAAATCACAATAAGGAAGAAGCCTCCATTGGGTCTTCACAACATGAGGATGCCATGCGGAAACTATCCAATTTTGTGCCCCAACCCTCTACTGTCGCAAACAAAAAACTTCTAATTTCTCTTCTTCTTTCAAGTTCTTTCCAATGGTAAAGAAAAAACATGTTGTCCAGACGGTTTGTGATACCCTAAGAAACACCCGTTAGGGGGCCACGAAGGTTTTCTGTCGCTGTAAGACAACCATCCTCTGAAACCATGGCACCATCTTTACAGCGCTGGAGAAGGGCTTCTGTTGCTGCGAGACCACCATCCTCACCACCCTCCGAAGCAACAGCATCATCTTTACTTCCCAGAAGAAGGGTCTCTGTCGCTGTGAGACCAGCATCCTTTGAAACAACAGCGCCATCTCTACTTCCTAGGAGAAGGGTCTCCATGGCAACRCAGCGTCCTGAACCAAGTTTGCAACCTGGTACGCCAAAACAAGAGAATGCAATACAGGGACRTGCTTTATTTAGGGGGGAGGCATCAAAGGACTCAAGGGTAAGGCGGTATTCAAAGCTGTTTTCATCTCTTCCGGAGTCCAGGGCAATGACAACACCTATGAGCAGTAAGAGGTTTATGGGTAGCCCTCCTACTCAACACACCCCATGGAGGCCAAAGCACCCAATTGTTGTTGCCCTGCAGAAAAAGCCAGTTGTTTGGAGCCCTTTCAAGTCGAAAGGCTCGAAAAATACGAGGAAATCTGTAATATGATCTATATTTGGATGTAATGAGATTTGTCTGTCCTATACATATTCTTTTGGGTCTTCCAAATGATAAAATCTGTAGGTTGTTTGTATCTAATGTGAAACCGAGTATTACTGAGTTTTTTTCACTTATGCTAATCATTCATTAATTTTCATAAATATATGCCATAAAATTAATTTTCAGAAGGTAGCTCTGCTTTCCCTATTTTCCTTTTGTAAATGACATGGATCTTTTTATTCTCTTTTAAAAAAAGATTTATTAGAATAATATGGGTCTTATATAAAACTCATAGACGTTTTCTTTGACATTAAGAAATTTTATACCGAGGATTTTTGTGATTAAATGTCTTGAAAAACATGCACTTTCTAAAAGCAAATTGTTGATGTAGTAGTAGTTTTTTTTTTTGGGAGGTAATAGTAGTTTATTTATTAGATTTGTTAATTTATATATTGATACCTCGTCAAAAAAAATTATATATTGGTAATTTAATATTTTTTTTATTATGATTGACGTGGAAAAAAAATTGGGAAAATTTTAGCTAGAAAGTGACACATGTCCTTTCTGATTTTAGCATATTGTTATATACTCATGATAATGATAATAATAATAATTCATTCAAGTTTTTTTTTTTTTTTTTTTTTTTTTTTGAAAAAACCTTTCTTATTGGGTACGAAATATCAAGGATTACATCGGAAATGATTTTTATTTGATACTTCCTCTAGCCAAACTAGAAAAGTTTCAAAAGATCGACTAAGATTAGCAAGGCGATGCACAACCTTGTTACCACTCCTACGAACAAAAGAAAAATTAAAAGCATCATTATAGACAAAATCTCTAACAATGACAAGGGGTGAAAGTTTGATTTTCGGTTTGGATTATGACCAACTCCAAAACTGAACCATTTTATTTTGGTTTTTAAAATTTTACTCCAAATCCAAACCAAATTGTATTTCACTCCAAACCAAACCAAACCGAAAAAATTCGGTTATAAGTTCTTCGAACCAAGCCAAACTGAATTTTTAATACGGTTCGGTTCGGTTTGGTTTGGAG
>SNQN01000205.1:59589-78880 GCA_008642245.1 Bassia scoparia | reverse complement strand
TGTATTTTAATTCAATTTAGCTAATAACAAATTACGTTTAAATAATGCCTAAATTTCTAATAAATTAACAAGTGACAAATTCAAATTAAATCCAAACAAAATTTCAAATAAAATACAATTAACAACAAGTTAAGTTTCAGTGAATTAATGGGGAAATGAGTCATTGGGCCTAAATTAAAACACGTCCTTTTAATAATTTGGTGTGTAGTTTGGATTTTTGTTTTCTTCTCTCACACCGACTACAAACCGAAAACCGAATTTTCAGAAATTTGACTCTAAACTGCACAAATTAAAAAAAACCGAACCATATTTATTAATCGGTTCCGTTTGATTTGATTTTGTGTTTTAAACCAATTTAGTTTCACCCCAACAATGACTCCAAAATTAGATTGATCAAGAGAGCTTTTTTTTAAAAAGAGAATTAAGAGCTTGTTTATCAAATAGTCATTGCTTGTACCATATATAATCATATGATAGATTTAGCATTATATTTTACTGGGAATATATCCTTTACTCACAATTAAAATGCTTAGATATCTAACTATTTGATACATATATAGTCTAAATCTTTTATCTAAAATTATAATTCATGTTTCTCATGTACCGTTTTTTTACGCGTCCTCATATTTCCTGAATTTTGTTTGTCATATATTAAACAATTATGCATGCATTTAATATCTTCTCCATCATATGATTTCGATCTTTTTTTTATTATTAAGGCTATATGGATAATTTTATATTGTGTTTGCACACTAATGTACATCTAATATTTTGACGTTAGAATAAGTTGAAACCCCGTATGTGTATATGTGGGGAGAAAAAGTTTTGTTGTGGTATAGATAAGATACAATTCCGCACTTGATGCTAGCTAGGTGAGGCTATCCCATGCATAGAAATGGTCACATAACCATTCAAAATGGCTAGTATCATATGGTAGGGCTAGCTAGGGCATGGTACATTGTCACTAATAGCATTGAATTTGTCAAAATCTCATGAGCACTTGTTGAGGCAATTGGGCTGCAAGACTTAGACGAACTCAAGCTTTCTAACCAAACTTCATCTGCATTTGTTGTGGCGTTGAGTCTTTGTTCTTATGCCATGACCAGTGAGCTTTCTTACCGTCCAACAATCTCAACCGTCCATGTCCGAAGCTCGGTTCTCGATACTGGCGAGATCGACGGTGCTGGATCCTCGAACCTTCATGTCAATATAAATAAAAGTGTTAATTAATATAGTAAGAACAAATGTCAATAAGAAACGATCATGAATTAAATTTGTGTTCTTTCAAATATATATGTTATTGAAAAGACGTAGCTTATCGTTTGAATGCTTACCACACTTGTTTACGTAAATAATAAACTACAGGCAATTTAATAATTTAAATTTACAGTTATTTCATTTCAATCGATTCTCGTTATCGATAATTGATCATTTATATGAATTATCAATTAAATATAGTTGATTTTGTTAGTTGTCCGGTAATTTCATATTTTATACTTCGTATTTCTTCTCTAACAAATAATGTTAAATTTAAAATAAAAATTCTCTTACTTATATTATCCAAGTGTAACATATTTTTTGTTACCGAGAGGAAGTACGAACTAAACTGCTTGTATGAAAATAACCTCTGATACTTGAACAACTGGTAAAACATTTAACAACTTCTCATTATCTTCATAATAAATCACGCCAATAACGTTAATAGCAAAATAGTGTGATATATATTCAAGAATGCATGCATGAGAAAATATTATACTTACGTTAAAGCAAGGCCTTCTCTATTTCCTCCGTCTCCAATTGTAATTAAACTGGTCCGCACGGATCAGCTTCGTTGTTATAAACCCTCGTCTGCAATATCAAATATTTAATCAAGTAATTAAGAACACGATTATTATTCCTTATCTATGCCACCTCGATCAGCTAAATATAATCCACGTATTTTTGTGCATGACTACTCGTGTATAAAATATATGCTGTATAAAGCGTAAAAAGGTGACTTACAAAACGTTCATAAGCGTGGACGTGACCAGCAAAGACCACATCGATCTAGCATTATACAAACTTCCTCCATTGCTTTCCTCATGCCCTCACCTTCTCCTTTATGAGCCTCGTTCGAGTTGTACCACGGTGCATGTAACAACACTATCACCCACGGGTCTTAGCCCTATCAATTTTCGCCAAATCGATTTGGAGCCAACGCGTACTGGTCCGAATTAGCTGTAGTCCGTGTAAGACCCGAGCATAATGATATGTGCACCTTACCACGTCAAGGAGTAGTAGAGGTTTGATGTGAGCCACTTTCCTCGTAAGGCATTCGCCATCTTGCGTTGTACGCCTAAGGGGTCGGCCACTAGGGGGATGTACTCGACCTCGTGGTTGCCTTGTGTGACATCACGGTCTTTGGCTAGCGTATGGCTCGACCAATCGACCGAAGGTGTCCAAAGAGGCTGTTGGGATCGGCGTAGGAAAGATCGCCCGGTAGTAGAAACACATCATAGTCGTTTTGGCCTACGTGTTCTAGGGTTGATTTCGTCCACTCTGTTTGGCAAGAATCCCTATAAATGATGTATGTACAAGAAGAAGTGAGTCACAAAATTGAATGAAAATATTAGTCATTGCATTATCTAATGATAGTATGCACAAGTCATGTTCTATTCGTGTTTTTTTTTTTTTTAAATTATGTGTTTGTTGATAATATGCGCAATGTTTAAGGAGAGAGATTATATCAGATCGAAAGAAGGATAAAAGAAATTCATGTTTAATGAAGACAAATTGTTGTTCAAAAAATAGTTGATGCAAGTATATATTAATTTTGAAAATCGATGAACAAATATTTGCAACTTTCAAAAACAAAAAAATGGTTACATACTTACATGTCATTACTTCCTTGCAGGCCAAGGATTGGTCAATTATTGGATCTCAATTTGGGGCAATGTTCTATGGCCTGGGCTATACGTTGGTACCATTTCTCACTTATTGCCTCTAATCCATTTTTCAGTTGAGTTAATACTTCCTTTGGTATCTTTATTATTTTACAGTGAGATTTTGGCACTTGTTAATGTGCAATTTTCATCATTTATATCCTTATTCTAAGTATGATTATCGTATCATTAAAAGTTATTAAAAAATTAATAATTACCACTTGTAAGGTGATATCGAATTAGAAACTTTAGAAGAAATTAGCGTTACCATATGGAAGAAACATGAAATTTCTTCTGAATTTTTATTGTAATTAAATTCCGTTCTCATTACCACTCTTACAAGTTAAACAAATTACCAAATGAGTGGGCATCTTATTGAAATGTGATGTAATTTAGTTATTGTAAATCAATCTAATCGGTATAACGTATAATAGAAAATTAATTTAATAAATCTAAATACATAGCCAATTAATGTAAAAACACCAATTTAGGCATCTCACATCTTGTAAAACATACAACATATATAGTGCTTGTAGATCAACTTCCCGTTTACCTCTTCATGCATTACACGAGTGGGTCTTATACCGACCTATATGAAAAACCAACACTAGACGAATAATACCCAGCATAATGACGGGGCATGAGGTTCGATCCCTAGCCATCATGATTATATTATTAGGGAAATTATATAGGATGCTTAATTACACGTACTGAGCGATGCCTCATTCCTAATATTATTTGATTCATGTATTGATGTATTGATGTAACTGTAAGCTTTACTAAACTAAACTAACAAACAATTCATTGCATCATCAAGTTTCCTAGATTACCATAAAAACTAGATTTTATAAACGTAAGTAGTCATTCTATTTAGCAAAAGAGGGTTAAACATAACGTGCCGTATGATATTAAATCTTCTTTCCAACAAACTTTTTGGAGGAATGTAATGAGGGTTGACTATCAAGGTTTATGCTTTAAGCTTTAAATGGAATTTGCATGAGCAAGTGGTAGTCTCACCAACAGTTTTACAAGAAAAGAAATACACAATGCATCACTTCAAGATAACATAATTCACTACCAAATTGGGAATAATAGTGAACAAGCTTCAATTGCCACACACAAGTTATATTTAATAAGAAGCATAAAAATACATAAAAGTCTTCTAGCATAGTATTATTTCAATGTACATTCTAATCTAACGTCGTTTTTAAGATCATCTACAATGGCTTAATTTGATATCTTATATCTAAATTTTAGTTTTATCCAAAGAAAACACTTATATTATTAGAAGTGTTTTGTTTTTTATAATGTAAGAAAACCATTCTTAGAGGGAGAACTGACCTAAAGAACCCTATAGGTGTTTTCGCCGCGTAGATCCTTTTTAGAGGTTTTCTTAGGCATTTTTTGTAGTAGAGTGAGAAAGACGGATAAATGATCGTCAAATGTAAGGTAAATGAACATAATTTCAAATTTAAATTCGCATAAAAATTAATTTATTGGATCATAAGTTAATTTCATATGTTGTCTATATTATAGTAGAAAAATTAAAGAAAAAAAAACTAATAGCACCACTTAGTATATACGTATTTAATTTAATGTTGCTTACATGCTTGTATGTTAGTTGACTCTATAAAGAATTATTCGGATATACCTTACTATCATCGTGATGCTAGTAGATTATGCTCTCTTCTTCACAAAATTACTTATACTATGACTTAACATGTGATTAGGCACAGAATTGCTACAATGATTAGTATTAATCAAATAATACAAATTTCTAGGAAACTTGTATAATTTATTTTAATTGCTAAAATCAGAACATCAATAAGGATAATTATGCAATGCAATGTAATTAAGCACACATAGGAGAGATTTTTTGAAAAAACGATTTCATTTCCACATAATACATACCATGATCGAGGTTCTGATTAGTGATTAAACTTCGTGTATATTACTATTATAGTAAAATATGTCACAATTTCAAATCTCCCTTTCACATTTGTAATTTTTAATTGGATTGTTCTCAATAACTCGAACATTGCACACACACATTTAATTGATAAAAGATTAATTTAAGGAGCGATTGAGAAGAAGTTAAGGAAACTTACCAACAACAGCAAACTCAATCGGAAAAAGAGGAGGAGGTGTTTTGAAGGAGAAGTTCAGGGCCTCTTTTTGCACATCTATAATAATAGGATTTGTGCTAGGCTTGCTCATCAATGGTCCAATTACAACGTGTGTGTTGCTTCCCGAACTATACAAAAAATAACGGTACGTCTTATGATCTCCTCTTTTGCATTTGAACTCGTATTCTCCTGCTTTGTCCATTACTCTACTTTAGATTGTGATTGGATGCCATCTCCCCTGTTATCACATGTCACCTCATTCGTCAATTTCCACCAACGATATATGTACCTACATTAAAAAAACGTAACATAAATAACACTATAACGGTTAACAATTTTTTTACTATAGGCTGCATCATGAACGTTGAATCGTAAGTTGTCAAAAAAGCAATCGAACGAGTTAGTTGGAGCCAACACTAATTGGACGAATACAGCTAAGGGCTATAAATAAGCACTAAAATATCTAATTAATGAGCGAATATAATTTTTGTTCTTAACATATTATTAGTATATAATGTGGCTCGGCTTATTATCGAATAAGACCCGCCTTTTTTGTTAGAACTTAGTGGATCGACGTCTAAAGTTATTGAGAAGATATATACGATCTGGTGAAGGCGAACTCTGATTGGGTGATCGGAATCTGAACGGTTTTGAGGAGTTAAGGACGGACACTCCTGAGCAGTACGCCGGCTACGAATATCCTCGGAGCGACTGATGCAGGCATGTGATGGTAAGGGGAAGCGAGGAAACAATGACACTAGGAGTTGAGAATGATTGGGAATAGAGTTAAATCTTGTTGCACCAAGTCTTGCTATTAATGTACTTAGGCCATTGTTTTTTGAGCAAGCGACTGAAAGGTAACACAAGAAATACTATATATGAGTTTATGTTATAATGAGTTGTTAGAAGTCATGTAATGCAGTTTGTCAACTATATACTAGGACAAACCTTGAGATATGTATGTTTGAATTTATTATATATGAATTCAAATAAAAGGAACTTTTATGAAATTTAAATGGCGTGAAGCAAGGTCTAAACAAGATAAGAAGATAATGAGATGTATTGTAATTTAGCATGTAATTAGACAGACTAGGCATTTACACAAGCACAATGGTTCTAAATACTCAGTCAGTCATTTAAGCTGAAGATCTTGTTTAGCAAGGCTTTTTAGTGTCTTCTCCATTTATAAAATTTTATATATAACTTTTGCAAATTATTTAAATGCTTTTTTTTTATGGAAATGATATATTTTTAGATGTAACGAATGTTAGATATTTCTTGGTTCTCATAACACGCTATTGTGCTTTTCCTATATCATTATTCACTAATTTGAATTACTGGCTTGATTAAATAAGTTCTTATAGATTGTATACTATCATAAGGTTGTCCAAAGCATGATGATCCTATAACTCTATAAGTGTACTTGTAAGTCTCCTTAAATTTTGGTCGTATCGTGTATTAATTATGAAGTCAGCATAATAAAATATTTTAATAATAGAACATGGTTGAGTACAACGTGCCGTATTTGTGACAAAATCGATTTATGTCGAGTAGGCGATTATTAGTTTTCACCACCGGATCTCCACCTTTTTACCATCTGTATATGGACGATGTGGTTATTGTTCATACAATTGTCATAATCAATAGACTTTTTGTAGCGACAGTACTTTTATTTTTTTTTTAAAAGTCGAATTGCTTACTAGTTTTATTTTTTTCTTCTGTAGATATAAGGGTTATCAAGATTTAGTAAAATTAAATATATTGGGAGTGAGTGGATGGACGAGATTGGACATATTCCGTCCTGATATTCCTTAACTGCAAGTCGCAACTGGAATTTTGTGAGTTAATGATGATCTAACAATTAAAATAATCTCCATACAATACAGACTAATAGTTGATTACTTATAGAATCATCAGAAGACCTAAGTACACAACTATAATATTACATATTATGATACCCGGGCCTAATGGCGGAAACTATGAATCAGAAATTTCACCATGTTTTGCTTTATTCCCTACTTATATTTTAGAAACTTTCATATTTATAGATTTTTCTAAATACAATGGAAAAATTAGTTCTTAACTGCTTAAGTAATAAAGCACATTAAGCGCATAAGCAAATAATTATTAGAATAGATTATATGCAAACTAAGCAATCTATCCCTAGGCCACGTTTGAACCTTGGGCATTTCTATATCAATCCATTGAATTTGCAATCAATATACATTTCCTCTATTTAGGTTAAGTGGAAGGATAAAGTTGGTCTTTTTATGGGGAGGTTTGAGGTGATGAATGAAGTTTAACCACACACCACCCCCCCACATATTTTATGAAATTCCTTTGTCTATCAATCCAGGGATTGGTTAGGCACCCCTAACCTGCCCTCCTTTAATAAAGAGAATTATAGAGCTTGTTTATCAAATAGTCATTTTGCTATGTACCATAATCATATGATAGATTTAGCATTATATTTTACTGGGAATATATCCTCTACTCACAATTAAAATGCTTAGATATCTAACTATTTGATACATATATAGTCTAACTCTTTTTATCTAAAATTATAATTCATGTTTCTCATGTAACCGTTTTTTTACACGTCCTCATATTTCCTGAATTTGTTTGTCATATAATAAACAAATTATGCATGCATTTAATATCTTCACCATCATATGATTTCGATCTTTTTTTTTTATTATTATTAAGGCTATATGGAATATTTTATATTGTGTGTTGCACACTAATGTACATCTAATATTTTGACGTTAGAATAAGTTGAAACCCCGTAATGTGTATATGTAGGGAGAAAAAGTTTTGTTGTGGTATAGATAAGATACAAGTTCCGCACTTGATGCTAGCTAGGTAGGCTATCCCATGCATAGATCGAAATGGTCACATAACCATTCAAAATGGCTAGTATCATATGGTAGGGCTAGCTAGGGCATGGTACATTGTCACTAAATAGCATTGAATTTGTCAAAATTCATCATGAGCACTTGTTGAGGCAATTGGGCTGCAAGACTTAGACGAACTCAAGCTTTCTAACCAAACTTCATCTGCATTTGTTGTGGCGTTTGAGTCTTTGTTCCTATGCCATGACCAGTGAGCTTTCTTACCGTCCAACAATCTCAACCGTCCATGTCCGAAGCTCGGTTCTCGATACTGCGAGATCGACGGTGCTGGATCCTCRAACCTTCATGTCAATATAAATAAAAGTGTTAATTAAGTATAGTAGGAACAAATGTCAATATAGAAAACGATCATGAATTAAATTTGTGTTCTTTCAAATATATATTGTTATTGAAAGACGTAGCTTATCGTTTGAATGCTTACCACACTATGTTTACGTATAAATAAATAAACTACGCAATTTAATAATTTAATTTACAGTACTTCATTTCAATCGATTCTCGTTATCGATAAATTGATCATTTATATGAATTATCAAATTAAATATAGTTGCATTGTGTTAGTTGGTCCGGTAATTTCATATTTTATACTTCGTATTTCTTCTCTAACAAAATAAATGTTAAATTTTAAATAAAAAATCTCTTTACTTATATTATCCAARTGTAACATATTTTTTGTTACCGAGGAAGTACGAACTAAACTGCTTGTATGAAAATAACCTCTGATACTTTGACAACTGGTAAAACATTTAACAACTTCTCATTATCTTCATAATAWTAATCACGCCAATAACGTTAATAGCAAAAATAGTGTGATATATAAWTCAAGAATGCATRCATGAGAAAATATTATACTTACGTTAAAGCAAGGCCTTCTCTATTTCCTCCGTCTCCAATTGTAATATAAACTGGTCCGCACGGATCAGCTTCGTTGTTATAAACCCTCGTCTGCAATATCAAATATTTAATCAAGTAATTAAGAACACGATTATTTTCCTTATCTATGCCACCTCGATCAGCTAAATATAATCCACGTATTTTTGTGCATGACTCACTCGTGTATAAAATATATGCTGTATAAAGCGTAAAAAAGGTGACTTACAAAACGTTCATAAGCGTGGACGTGACCAGCAAAGACCACATGACTCTAGCATTAATACAAACTTCCTCCATTGCTTTCCTCATGCCCTCACCTTCTCCTTTATGAGCCTCGTTCGAGTTGTACCACGGTGCATGTAACAACACTATCACCCACGGGTCTTAGCCCTATCAATTTTCGCCAAATCGATTTGGAAGCCAGACGCGTACTGGTCCGAATTAGCATCGTAGTCCGTGTAAGACCCGAGCATAATGATATGTGCACCTACCACGTCAAAGGAGTAGTAGAGGTTTGATGTAGAGCCACTTTCCTCGTAAGGCATTCGCCATCTTGCGTTGTACGCCCTAAAGGGGTCGGCCACTAGGGGGATGTACTCGACCTCGTGGTTGCCTTGTGTGACCATCCACGGTCTTTGGCTAGCGTATGGCTCGACCAATCGACCGAAGGTGTCCCAAAGAGGCTGTTGGGTATCGGCGTAGGAAAGATCGCCCGGTAGTAGAAACACATCATAGTCGTTTTGGCCTACGTGTTCTAGGGTTGATTTCGTCCACTCTGTTTGGCCAAGATCCCCTATTATTGATGTATGTACAAGAAGAAGTGAGTCACAAAATTGAAATGAAAATATTAGTCATGCATTATCTAGTGAGTAGTGATAGTATACACAAGTCATGTTCTATTCGTGTTTTTTTTTTTTAATTACTTGTGTTACTGATAATATGCACAAGTTTCAAAGAGAGAGATGAGATCAGATCGAAAGAAGGATAAAAGGAATCCATGTTATGGATGAAGATAAATTGTTGTCCAAAAATAGTTGATGCAAGTAATATATAATTTTGAAAAATCGATGATACAAATATTTTGCAACTTTCAAAAACCAAAAAATGGTTACATATTTACATGTCATTACTTCCTTAGCAGGCCAAGGATTGGTCAATTATTGGATCTCAAATTTGGGGCAGTATGTTCTATGGGCCTGGGCTATAACGTTGGTACCATTTCTCACTTATTAGCCTCTAATCCATTTTTCAGTTGAGTTAATACTTCCTTTGGTATCTTATTATTTTAACAGTGAGATTTTGGCACTTGTTAATGTGCAATTTTCATCATTTATATCCTTATTCCTAAGTTATGTACTCCGTATCATTAAAAGTTATTAAAAAAATTAATAATTACCACTTGTAAGGTGATATCGAATTAGAAAATTTTAGAAGAAATTAGCGTT
Organism: Bassia scoparia; assembly: GCA_008642245.1. NCBI lineage: Eukaryota > Viridiplantae > Streptophyta > Magnoliopsida > Caryophyllales > Amaranthaceae > Bassia > Bassia scoparia. The sequence continues at coordinate 68,603 of SNQN01000205.1, read as the reverse complement.
ACTATATGGGAAAGAACATGAAATTTCTTCTGAATTTTTTATTGTAATTAAATTCGTTCTCATTACCACCTCTTACAAGTTATAACAAATTACCAAATGAGTGGGCATCTTATTGAAATGTGATATAAATTTAGTTATTGTAAATCAACCTAATCGGTTAATAACGTATAATAGAAAATTAATTTAATAAATCTAAATACATAGCCAATTTAATGTAAAACAACCAAATTTAGACATCTCACATCTTGTAAAACATACAACATATATAGTGCTTGTAGATCAACTTCCCCGTTTACCTCTTCATGCATTACACGAGTGGGTCTTATACCGGACCTATATGAAAAACCAACACTAGACGAATAATACCCAGCATAATGACGGGGCATGAGGTTCGATCCCTAGCCATCATGATTATATTATTAGGGAAATTATATAGGGATGCTTAATTACACTGAGCGATGCCTCATTCCTAATATTATTTGATTCATGTATGATGTATTGATGTAACATGTAAGCTTTACTAAACTAAACTAACAAACAATTCATTGCATCATCAAGTTTCCTAGATTACCATAAAAACTAGATTWTATAAACGTAAGTAGTCATTCTATTTAGCAAAAGAGGGTTTAAACATAACGTGCCGTATGATATTAAATCTTCTTTCCAACAAACTTTTTGGAGGAATTGAATGATGGGGTTGACATCAAGGTTTATGCTTTAAGCTTTAAATGGAATTTGATGAGCAAGTGGTAGTCTCACCACCACAATTTTACAAGAAAAGAAATACACAAATGCATCACTTCAAGCATAATTCACTACCAAATTAAATTGGGGAATAATAGTGAACAAGCTTCAATTTGCCACACACAAGTTATATTTATAAGAAGCATAAAAATACACTAATAAGTCTTCTAGCATAGTTATTACTTTCAAATGTACATTCTAATCTAACGTCGTTTTTAAGGATATTACATGCTTAATTTGAATCTTATCTAAATTTTAGTTTTATCCAAAGAAAACACTTATTTATTAGAAGTGTTTTGTTTTTTATAATGTAAGAAAACACATTCTTAGAGGGAGAACACTGASCTAAAGAAYCCCTATAGGTGTTTTCGCCCGTAGAYCCTTTTTAGAGTGTTTTCTTAGGCATTTTTTGTAGTAGAGTGAGAAAGACGGATAARATGATCGTCAAATGTAAGGAAATGAAYCATATTTAAATTTAAATTCGCATAAATTAAAATTTMTTGATCATAAGTTGAATTTCTATGTYGTTCTAATTATAGTAGAAAAATTAAAGAAAAAAAAACTAATAGCACCACTTAGTAATGTACGTATTTAATTTAATGTTGCTTACATGACTTGTATGCTTAGTTGACTCTAAAGAATATATTTCGGATATACCTTACTATCATCGTGCATGCTAGTAGATTATGCTCCTCTTCTTCACAAAATTACTTAGTACTATGACTTAAACATGTGATTAGGCACAGAATTGCTACAATGATTAGTATTAATCAAATAATACAAATTTCTAGGAAACTTGTATAATTTATTTTAATTGTAAAATAGAACATCAATAAGGATAATTATGCAGATGCAATGTAATTAAGCCACACATAGGAGAGATTTTTTGAAAAAACGATTTCATTTTCCACATAATACATACCAATGATCGAGGTTCTGATTTAGTGATTAAAACATTACGTGTATATACTTTATGTAAAATATGTCACAATTTCAAATCTCCCCTTTCACATTTGTAATTTAATTGGATTGTTCTCATAACTCGAACATTTGCACACACACATTTAAAAYGATAAAAAGATTAGAATTTAAGGAGCGAATTGAGAGAAGTTAAGGAAAACTTACCAACAACAGCAAACTCAATCGGAAAAGAGGGAGGAGGTGTTTTGAAGGAGAATTCAGGGCCTTTTTTGCTACATCTATAATAATAGGTTGTGCTAGGCTTCAATGGTCCAATTACAACGTTGTGTATTCTTCCCGAACTATACAAAAAATAACGGTACGTCTTATGATCTCCTTTTGCATTTGACTCGTATTCTCCTGGCTTTGTTCCATACTCTACTATTGATTGTGATGATGCCATTCCCCCTGTTATCCATGTCACCCTCATTCGATCATTTCCCACCAACGATATATGTACCTACATTAAAAAAAACGTAAATATAATTATAACGTTACAATTTTTACTAGAGCTGATCATAAGATAAGTCGTATAGTTGTCAAAAAGCAAGTGAACGAAGTTAGTTGAGCCACACTATTGGACGAATAAAAGCTAAGGCTATAAATAGCGCACCTAAAAAAATCTATAAATAGCGAATATAATTTTGTTCTTAACAATATACTTCGTATGTATATAAATGTCGGCCTTATTATCGAATAAGACCGCCCTTATTATGAACTTATGATCCACTCTAATAATTCGAGAAAGATATATAGATGGTGAACGAACCTGTTGAGGATCGGAATCTGAACGTTTGTGAGGAGTAAGGACGACACTCCGAGCAGTAGGCCGGACGAATTCACCGGAGGATGCAGCATGTGATGGAARGGGAAAGGAGGAAAAAATGAAGGAGTTGAGAAGAAGGGAAAGGAGTAAATTTGTGCACCAAGTCTTGCTATTATTATTAGCCATGTTTTTTGGCAAGCTGAAGTAACAACAAGAGAAATATATATATGAGTTTATGTTAAATGATTGATTAGAAGTCATGTATGAGTTTGAAATATATAGGACAAATGTGTATGTAWRTTGAATTTATTATATGAATCAAATAAGGGATACTTTTGTAGAATTTAAATGGCGTGAAGCAAGTCTAAAAAAGATAAGAAAATAAGATGCTATGTATTTAGCATTATTAACAGATAGCATATCACAACCACAAGTTAATTAGTCAGTCATTTTCATAGCTGAATTTTTTAGCAAGCTTTTTAGTGTCTTCTCCATTTAAAATTTTTATATAAACTTTTGCAAATTAATTTAAAGCTTTTTTTTTTATGGAAATGATATTATTTTTAGATTACAGAAATGTTAGTAGTTCTTGTTATCAAAGTATGTCTTCTATATCATATCACTTAATTTGTTACTAGGCTTGAAAATAAGTTCTTATAGATTGTATATATCATAAGGTTAGTCCAAAGCATGAGATCTATAACTCTATAAGTGTACTTGTACTTCCCTTACAATTTTGTCGTATCATGTCATTAATTTGAGATGTATAATAAATATTTTAAAAAAACATGTTGAGTAAACGCGTGTACAAATCGATTTCATGTCGAGTAGGCCGACTATATTAGTTTTCACCACCGGACTCCACCTTTACCTTCTTTATATGGACGATGTGGTTATGTTATAGTCGATAATAAGACTTTTGTACGAAGTACTTTTTTTTTTTTTTTAAAGGATAGTACTGTTTTTTTTCTTCTGTGATATAATTAATCAAGTTTAGTAAATTAAATATTTGTGATTGGATGGCGAGATTGACATATTCGTCCTATTTCCCTAACTGTCAAGTGTCAACTGAATTATGTGGTTAATGTGATAAAATTAAATAATCTCATACAATACAACTAATTTGATTACTTATAATCATCAAGACAAGTACACAACTTATATTCAAATATATATGATACCGGCCTAATGGCGTGAAACTTGAATCAAAATTTCACCATGTTTTTGCTTTTACTCCTACTTATATTTTAGAAACTTTTCATATTTATAAGATTTTTCTAAATAAAATGGAAAAATTAGTTCTAACTTGCTTAAGTATAAAGCAACAATAAGCAGCATAAGCAACATATATTATTAGATAGATATATCATCAACTTAAGCAATCTATCCCTAGGCACGTTGTAACCTTGGGGTAAATTTCTAATCAATCCATTGAATTTGCAAATCCAATTACATTTCCTCTAATTTAGGTTAAGTGGAAAGGGATAAAGTGGTCTTTTTATGGGGAGGTTTGAGGTGATGATGAAGTTTAACCAACACCACCACCACCACCACATATTTTAGTGAAATTCCTTGTCTAATCAATCCAGAGGATTGGTTAGGCACCCCTAACCTTGGCCCTCCTTAATTTTATTTATTTTGTGGAAGATYTATTGCAGAAAATTCCTAGTCAATCCAATGGATTGACAATTCAATGGCATTTTGGTAAATAAATGAAAAAAAAGAAAAAGATAAATGACAATGTTGTAAATAAAATATTCCATTTATTTACTAAAATGTCATTGGATTGACAATTTTTGTCAATCCATTGGATTGACTAGGCATCCCTCATCAATTGCATCAAATTTTTAAGTCTCGCGCATCAAGGTCTTTATTAGAAGAAACAAGGAACGTAGCTAATATTTAGTAAAAAGTGAGAAATAGTTTAAGTGATTAAAGTTTTTCTTTCGATTCTAGGGGAACCTAAGATCGATTCCGATCTCGCTCTGCCGGCTAYGGTTCCCTATCAATTCTATGCCCGACTTTGCCTTGTGAACATGGAAATAATACAAATACTTGTATTATGAATAGTAAATTGAAAGCGAGATATAAACATGTTTATTGTGTGAAAGAGTTGATTGTTTGAATTTGATTTCAACTATAAGTCTATAAAATATCTGTTATAGTGTTATTTGACCATTAATAACCTAGCTAGATAAACCCTTTTCCAACAATCTCTGATTTTTGCGTAATAGAATTGGACCATATATATGACTCACTCAATGTGTGTGTAATATACTCGGTATAAAAGAATATTCTCACTTTAAATGTTCACAATTATTGGACAAGTGTATTATGTTCTTATGTGGGGAAAATAGTCTTAAGAACTAGCTAAGCCAAATTATTGTCATGATGTAATCCAATCCAATAAAATAGGGAAACATAGAATGCCACCTATACTTGGTGCATAACGTTATCCTTGCTGATTAAGCTTTTGATCTAATCATATAATATAAACTCCTAAATTGCTAATTAATAAGAATAACTTCAATGGAATGAATCAATAAATATTAAATAAATAAATAAATAAATAAATAAATAAATAACATTATTCAATCATCTGGTTRAAGTAGCTAATTTAATTGTGACGAACATTGCTATGTACGTTAAATATATAGCTAGACGGTAACATAATTATCTATATCAGTGTGTGTCGATCAATAAAATTTTCACAATTCAAGCACCTACTAGGGCTACTACAATACACATAGTTAATTTAAAACTATGGAGTCATTAATAAGACCTTTTCTCCACATAAACAAGTAAATACCTCTCAAATGGCAGGTGAAAACTGTCGGCAAATCTGAGAAAGCAACGGCTAAGATGACGCCACCTACCATGTCGGAAACGAGGATGCTGATCCAATGGCTGAAACTCTTCATGTCTTTGATGTTTGAGACATTGATGATGAGCTGATAATACTCCTTTAAATTTGGATAAACTACACTCGTTTAAGCTTCCATATAATATGTACGTGAAAATATTGAATTTGCTACGAGATTGTAATAAAGCTTTAAAATTTGAGACTTCGCAAATTGTAGTTTTCATTTTCTCATTTCTTAATGTATTTTAAGTTCATTTGCTTCTATTTCTCCCTGATATCTTCATCTTTTAATATTTGGGTCCCATCTACTTCTTTTAATTTTTTTTTAGTTTTGGATAACTTTTATTTTGGGCTCATGAATGGTTGAGACTTGAGATACCATGGCATCTCCATTTTAAAGAAGATCCAATATTCGAAAAATTATGCATATTCGCATAGAAAATGATAGAAAAAAAATTGTTTCTTTTGTATGCATGAATTGAATAATCTACCCGATTAGTAAACAAAGTTTTCCTCAGTACTATAATAATGTTTTTTTCCCTCAATTAATACTTTTTATGAGGTGAAATGATGGAATAAACATGATCTCTGTAACATTTCGTTAATGRCAAAAGCTAGCAAGCGCTTTCGGGAGTTAAATACACTATATAAATGGAAATATTTAATAACTAGCCATGGGACGTTTGTTAATAAGATCGTAATTAAATTTACATTAATTACATCAATTAACACGTAATTTTAACATGTATTCCGAAATTTAATCATTTTGAAAAATATATTTGATCCTTAAAAAAATGACTTACTGCCCTCGTTAGCAATATCGTCTATATGTAAACCAAAAATTAGGAATACAACAATACTAATTCAAAAACTTTAATCCTAAGAATACAAGAGTAGTATACGTTGACTTTTGAGGAAAATTGTTTGAATTAAAAAGTATGTTTATAAAGAGCTTCATTAATTTGCCCCACCGTCCTTAACGGCATTGTTGGATCTCCTTTGCACCATTACCAGAGTTTAATTAACGTGCAAAACAGTTCTTATTAATTCTTTTAATAATTGAAATCATTTGATTATTTTTGAAAGTTGTCAATTAATCTGTTTAATGTTTATGTTTTGTAAGATATGGAAAAGATGAAAGAATTGAAAGAAAGGGTGGAGGGAAAAAGTGCAACATGTCTAATATATATTCTTGGCACAACTATTGATAAATGTAGTTAGGCTAATCTTAGTTGTTGATTTGCTCATTGGTTGATTAATACCATTTTTAATTTAGACAATGCATGTTTGAAAATGATAGACGAAGTATACATAATAGGATATATTTTGTACGAGTGTATATATMTTATAAATCCTATGATACTTTTGTGATCATATTGATATRCCATCGTGACCTATGAGAGGAGTTTTACCTAATGTTAGGAGAGAATTTGTTAACAACAAGACAAAAACTAATGATATGAACACCTCTATCTAGAGTGTAATAAGATAATGTGTCGAATATAGAAATGTTAAATAAAATTAAACATTAAGCATTCTATCGACGTATGATTCTAACATGTAAATAAAAAAAATTATTATACCGATTTGAATTGTGTAACAATAATTGTTGATTTAACGTCCAACTAATATATATGTCTTAACATGATCTTAATAGTACTAATTCATAGAAAGATTATTATCAATCATAAGGGTTTTGATGAAAAAATATGACAACCTATGAAAATTAAAATAAAATAAAATAAAGATAAATTCACTATTTCATCCCTTCACAAGCTTAGATAAAAGATTTTTTTTTTTTTTTGAAAGAAATCCAAGCAAAAATCAAGCATGGGAGTAATGCAAAGTGCCTGAATAAGCAATTCAATCGATGCAAGAAGGGTTTTAATTCGCTGCTTTTTGGTGTTCGAAGAGCCACATGGATAGTTTTTATAGAAACTTGTGGAGAAATTTGGTTGTGTGCCTTGTATTACCAAGGCATACGTTTGTTTACGGAGTATGTACTACGAAGGTCTCATCCCCGATCGGGTAACAATAACACCCGGTCGGGTTTTGCGAAGGATTTTTGACGCAACGTATTTTGGTGTGCCACGCATCCGATTGGGGTGGTGCCTGACCCGGGTGGGGGCATTTTACGAGTGACAAAGGAGCAACAACATATAGGTGGCCTGACCCGGGGCAGGGTGGCTTCTGGCCCGGGCGGGACTGCCCAAACCCGACAGGGTCTTGCATGTTTTCTTAGGCTCGTCTTTTGTGAGTTGCGTACCTCGTCGGGTCCGTTCTTTTTTAGGCCCGATTCTTCATATATATCTTTGTATTTCGTATAAATAAAAACTTAGGGTTAATTATTCCTTAGGTATTCTTTTGTCATTCAAGCTACAAGAGAGAGGAAAACACATTGAAAGTATTAGAGAGTGAATTCTTGGGAGAAATATCAGTTTCACAATTGTATTTTGTTTGATCTCCATAGTAAAACATATTTGTATCGGTTAGGAGGACGTAGCTATCGCATTGATAGTGAACCTCGTTAAATCTTTGTGTGTTCTTGTTGTTATTTTATTTGTTTGTTATTACAGTTTGTTAGTTTCCGACGCTTTCGTTACAACAAAACTAAAAGGAATGCTCGCTCTAACCAACTGAACAATCAAAAGGAAGGGAATACTCAACTTAAGTTGGATTCTACTAAAACAACTTTAGACGTGAATTCGTTAATATTTAAACACTAGATACATTATAAAATTGCCAAAGGAAGGTCATAGGTTTTGCATTCATACGTATGAGAAACTTCCCTCCACGAAATATCGTAAAAGTGGGGACCACACATGACGGGTTTTGGCTACGGCGGGAAGTTGCTGCTAACAACATTGGCAAAGGTTGTACACTTGCTTGTTACTTGTATGTATTTCTATAAAAATTACACGATTTCGGTTGTCACAAATATACTTGTATTTTAATGTATTGCTGTAAAGCCTAACTAAGCATATTCTCTCGCATATATATATATATACACACACAATACCCTCTATCTATCTCATATATTGATGAATTGAACCAACAAAGTAGTACTGTACATGATTATTCTTGATGCAATATAACAAGGTTGTAACGTCGGGTTTAATGGCGAATACGAGTTTCTTAATGGTGATAATGGCCGTGATATGGGCTGCCATTTCTGGCGGTGTGTCGTCGTATGTGCGTCCACCACCGAGAGACACACCGCCACTTACGGCCGATTCTCATGATTCTACCACTCCTCAGCAGGTATGTACGTACTTAATTAACCACCACCTCCTGATATTTTATCCAGTTAACTTTCTTTTGTTTTTGGGTTCAATTCATTTAAGTGTGATATATGAGCTATGATGCTTTTGCAATGTTACATAACAAATTAACAACATTTCAGCATTCTTCCATTCATAAATCTAAAGTGCTTAAATTTGAGAATTACTAAATATATGTTGTAGAAATTGGTTAAACATGCACCATCTCTATTACTGAGTTTAAKTGCTCTTTCAATCTTTTTAACATGTCACAGTAACAATTGCATTTTCCCTCCTGATTCCAAGAGATCGTGAGATCAATTTTYAACACAATCCTTGTGACTCTCTTAGCACCAAAAAAACTAAAAATAATTGGTTCAAAATATTTATTGATTGTTTATTCAAATTTTGATGGTTAGTT